>JAFMOD010000969.1:144695-186048 GCA_019802435.1 Corydoras maculifer
TGCAAATTGTAGCCTCAGTTTCCTGTTCTTAGCTGAAAGGAGTGGCACCCGGTGTGGTCTTCTGCTGCTGTAGCCCATCTGCCTCAAAGTTCGACGTACTGTGCGTTCAGAGATGCTCTTCTGCCTACCTTGGTTGTAACAGGTGGCTATTTGAGTCACTGTTGCCTTTCTATCAGCTCGAACCAGTCTGGCCATTCTCCTCTGACCTCTGGCATCAACAGGGCATTTCCGCCCACAGAACTGCCGCTCACTGGATGTTTTTTCTTTTTCGGACCATTCTCTGTAAACCCTAGAGATGGTTGTGCGTGAAAATCCCAGTAGATCAGCAGTTTCTGAAATACTCAGACCAGCCCTTCTGGCACCAACAACCATGCCACGTTCAAAGGCACTCAAATCACCTTTCTTCCCCATACTGATGCTCGGTTTGAACTGCAAGAGATTGTCTTGACCATGTCTACATGCCTAAATGCACTGAGTTGCCGCCATGTGATTGGCTGATTAGAAATTAAGTGTTGAGCAGTTGGACAGGTGTACCTAATAAAGTGGCCGGTGAGTGTGTGTGTATATATATATATATATATATATATGGTGCGTGTGTATAGGTAGATCATAAAGGAAATGGCATATACATATCTAGTGGCCAAATTACAGAACATGATTTATAAACAACAGGCGCAACAGGTTTAGTGCCTTTTAGAAAACAGCTCACCGTTTACTGTTTATCGCATTTGATCTGATTATTGTAGTTTATATATTACACACACACACACACACACACATACATACACATATGACATTTCTCTATGAACCTGATGCAGTCTGAATTTTTATTTCACCCGATTTATGTTTCAGCAAATTATACGCGAAAGTAACATTTACACCGTTTGCAGGTAACATCGTCCAATGCCCGAGCTGAGAAAAGACTAGTTTAAATAAGTCTGACATAGTTCAGCTAAACTGGCATCACTGCTGGACTGAATTTCCTCCTCTTCACATATTTAAATAAAAATGACACAGTTAAAACCATAACGTATGGATTCACCAATCCACATTCACATATTCTTAGGTGAACTTACACTCATCCTCTGGCCTCTTGGGCTCTTTGGCCTGGAGTTTGACCTCTTGCTCGTGTCTCTTGCGCAGCATTTCTCTCTGGAAGCTAGCCACCGAATGCAGCAGCTCATCACCTCCGACCTCGGATGGAGGAAGCACAATGCTGCAGTCCAGGAAGCTGTTGATGGCAGTCAGCAGGTCACCGCGTTCGTCAGCCAGATATGCTGCCTCATGGAAATGCTGTGGCGAGAAGTTGTCAGGAATATCGGGTCAGCATCACTCTGCGTTTCACTGATGGGGTCACTACTGAAGACCGTCAGAGACTTTAGACAAATCGAAATACAGCTCACAAGACAAAGTGATTTCTTTAAGCTTACTTTATCAGACATCAGTGTGGAAATGGAGCGGCCGATCTGATGGTAGTCCATGTTGGGAACGGCTGGTCCGAGGAGGACAAACAGAAAGCGCACCGGTATGGGAACCTCCAGTACCGACTCCAGCGGAACCGCCTCCTGCAGCCGCACAAACGCCATGGACGGCTGGTCCAAGAAGTCCACTCTGCCTGTGAAGCGTCACACACTAATTCTCATCTTGATTTCTTTATTGTCGTTTACATTACAAATTTATCTGCTGCCTTTTTGACAAAGCAACGCATGACCAGGTGCTTTATCAAGGCTTTGGCACTCGCATGCATTATCCATCCATCCATTATCTTCCGCTTTATCCTCTACTAGGGTCGCGCTGGTGAGGGGGGGGGGGGGGTAGGTGGTTCCCCATGCCCATCCAGGGGAGAACATTTCGGGCAGATACACCCAGGACAGGGCGCCAAGCCATCGCTGGGCACACACTCAATCACACACACACTCCATTTGGGGCAAATTGGAGAACTCAATTGCCGTGATCCATGTTTTTGGACTGTGGGAGGAAACCGGAGAACCCAGAGGAAACCCACGCGGACACAGGAAGATAATGGAAACTCCACCCAGATGGGGATTCGTACCGGGAAACCCTAGGGCTGAGAGGAGAACATGCTAACCACTAAGCCAGCGTGCCACCCCATTTAAAATAATTTGTTGTTCATTTTGTTTAAATAATAATTAAAGTATGTTGCAGTATGCAGTGTTCTTAATTCTTTCATCCATTATCTTCTACTTTATCCTCTATTAGGATCATAGGGGGGGGTTCCCCATGCCCATCCAGGAGAGAACGTTTCAGGTGCTGGGCAGATACACCCAGGACAGGGCGCCAATCTATCACTGGGCGATATTTATTTTTTGAATTACTCATGTTTTGGTAAGAGTTAGTTGGACACATAAGAGAATGCAGAATGTAATACTTTTAGAATCCTATTTCTGTTTGCTAGTAATAACTATCTCAGACATCAGATCTTTAACATGTTCAACACTAGATCGGTGTTTTTCATCCTTGCAAATACCATTTTTCCCTTATTTTTAAACATCATGAGCAGCCATAGGCTTGTAGTTAAGGTCACCAGTTCGATTCTCAGTCCCATCTAGTACTATGCCTGAAGTAATCTTGGGCAAGGCACCTAACTCCCCCCCCCCTTCACCCTGGGCACACACCCATGGGCATGTGTGCTCACTTGACTTAGTTTGTGTATATTTCATTGCACGCATGGGCTAAATGTAGATGTGTAAAGAATGAAGGCACTGTATAATTCAACATCACTTTATTATTCCTTAATTTAAACATGTGTTTTTTTAGTTTGTTTTGCTTCAGTAATCACTAACATTAACTTACCCACAAGTACGACAGTGGCTTCTGCATTCTCTGGGATCTTTTCCAGAAGCTTGAGCTCATGCTTGGATTTAGACTTGTGCAAACCCAGGTTTGGAGGCGGATCTTTCTGCTGGAATAAGTGAGAATCAGTTACATTACTGTTGCAAGACTATCCATCCATCCATCCATTATCTTCCGCTTGTCCGGGGTTCGGGTCGCCGGGGCAGCAACCGAAGTAGGGAGACCCAGACCTCCCTCGCCCCAGCCACCTCCACCAGCTCGACTGGGGGAACCCCGAGGCGTTCCCAGACCAGCTGAGAGATATAATCCCTCCAGCGTGTCCTGGGTCTTCCCCGGGGTCTCCTCCCAGCTGGACTTGCCTGGAACACCTCCCTAGGAAGGCGCCCAGGAGGCATCCTTACCAGATGCCCGAACCACCTCAACTGGTTCCTTTCGATGCGGAGGAGTAGCGGCTCCACTCCGAGTCTCTCCCAGATGACCGAGCTTCTCACCCTGTCTCTAAGGGAGAGCCCAGCCACCCTGCGGAGAAAACCCCTTTCGGCCGCTTGTATTCGCGATCAGTCAGTTGCAAGACATTTGGGTCAACTACACACACTCACACACATACCTCATTCTTCTCTATGTCAACACAGGTGTGAGAGTCGGAGTCCGCCGGCCCTGCTATAAGGGGATCGGTGGCCGAGGGTTCCGGAGGGGTGATGTGGTTGTTGCTGTGGTGATGTACCATTAGGGAGGAGAGGCTTGCTGCTGAGATGTTTCTGTGGAAGGAGCTGTGCTCTTTTCCATCACTCGGGTGACTGGAATAAGAGAAGGAATTTAGACTCGTGGACTGTGTTGGTTGTGTGTTAATACCAAACATTCAGCATCATTTTAAACACATTTACAGTGGGGCATTTAAGCAGACGCTTTATACCAGTGATTCTCAATTATTTTCTGTTAAGCCCCCCCCCCCCCCCCCCGGGACGAAGAAAACATTTTGCACCACACACACACACACTAATTATAATTATAATATAATTTTATTTACTTTGTATTTTAGTTCGTAACAGAAACGAATGAAATCCTTATTTAAACTAGAAACATTTTTGAACTGACTGGCATTTGATACTCATTCATCCATCCATCATCTTCTGCTTTATCCTCTATTAGGGTCGGGGGGGGGGGGTTTCCCCATGCCCATCCAGAGGAGAACGTGTCAGGCGCTGGGCAGATAGACCCGGGACAGGGCGCCAATCGATCACTGAGCACACACTCACTCACACAGACACACTTTATATGGGGCAATTTGGAGAACTCAATTGACTTGATCCATGTTTTTGGACTGTGGGAGGAAACTGGAGAACCCGGAGGAAACCCACGCAGACACGGGGAGAACTTGGAAACTCCACCCAGATGGGGATTCGATCTGGGAATCCCTAGCGCTGAGAGGAGAACATGCTAACCACCAAGCCACCGTGCCGCCGCATTTGACACTGAAGTATTAAATGAAATAAAATCATACATTCATTCATTCATTATCTCCCGCTTTATCCTCTATTCGGGTCACGGTGAGGTTCCCCATGCCCATCCAGGGGAGAACGTCTCGGGCGCTGGGCAGATAGACCCAGGACAGGGCGCCAATCCATCGCTGGGCACACACTCACTCACACACACAC
Source organism: Corydoras maculifer (assembly GCA_019802435.1). Lineage (NCBI taxonomy): Eukaryota > Metazoa > Chordata > Actinopteri > Siluriformes > Callichthyidae > Corydoras > Corydoras maculifer. The sequence goes on from JAFMOD010000969.1 coordinate 149,165, forward strand.
ACTCTATATGGGGCAATTTTTTGAGAATTCAATTAACTTGTTCCATGTTTTTGGACTGTGGGAGGAAACCGGAGAACCCGGAGGAAACCCACGCAGACACGGGGAGAACATGAAAACTCCACCCAGATGGGGATTCGAACCGGGAATCCCTAGTGCTGAGAGGAGAACATGCTAACCACTAAGCCACCGTGCCGGTTGAAATAAAATCAATAAATAATAATAAATTCATATTCATCAGCAACATTTTTAAATTAAAATGAGGAAGTCAAAACTGATGTCGCCCGTTTTGCAGCGCACAGCTTTTCTGTAGTAGCTTTCATAAAGCGTTATGATTGCTGGCTCTACGCGTCACGTTTTCGATTAAGAACTCAAGCGGCTTATCGGCGTGATCGGGGTGTAATGTCTTTAAGTGACGCCTTCATTTATTTGGCTTCACGCCGTCCGCTGCCATCATTTTAAGACACAGAAGACACATCTGTCTTTCTTCGTCTCCACCTCTGTTACAGTTACAGTGAAGCCAAGCGCTTCATCGCATTTCCTCGTTTTAGTTTTGGGTTGACTTTTGTTGCTCTCATTATCTTCGTCTCTCTCCGCCTTTCTCTCCTCATCCCTGTTAAATATTTCTCCATGTTGTCTTCTTGAGGGTTTGCTCAGTACACTTAATATCACTTGCCCCAGGGGGGCGCACCCCACTTCAGTATTTGAGAAGGGCTGTTTTATACGAAGTGGATTACAAGTATAGCCTACAACAACTTACTCATGCCCACAACAGCATCACTGATGTACCACAATTGGAAATGAACTGCTACAGTAAAAATCAAATCAAAGCAATATGTTTATATCCATGCTCTAGTTACCTGTGCTTAAGCAGCAACGCTCGGAGGACGTTGGCTCTGTCTTCTGCTCGGATCTGGTCAGAGATGATCATTTGCTCGACCACCTGATGTGCAATGCCAGGCAGCGTCCTCTGGTCCAGGTCCAACAACACAACGCCTGCATCACAAATGTATTTGAAATATGATTAAACATGAATACGCCTCAGCGACACAGTGGCTTAGTGGTTAGCATGTTCTCCTCTCAGCGTTAGGGATTCCCGGGTTAAATCCCAATCTGGGTGGAGTTTCCATGTTCTCCCCGTGTCCGTGTGGGTCTCCTCCGGGTTCTCCGGTTTCCTCCCACAGTCCAAAAATATGGATCAAGTCAATTGAGTTCTCCAAATTGCCCCATATAGAGTGTGTCTGTGTGAGTGAGTGTGTGCCCAGCGATAGAGACGTTGTCCCCCGGATGGGCATGGGGAACCCCCCACCACGACCCTAGCCTCACTTTTTACCACTGAACTGGATTATTGCATGTGTACTATAAACCCAAACACAAAAATCTGAGTGCAAGTACCAGAATGTGGGGGATCCAGGTTCAAATCCTGCACTGGTGGAGGATTTAAGGCAAATTGGCTGCCCTAAATTGCCCCTATTTAGTGTCTGTCAGTGTGAGTGAGTGGGCCCAGTGATAGACTGGCACTCGAAACGTTCTCTCCTGGATGGGTATAGGGGGACCCTGGTCACTAGTTTAGGATTAAGTGCAAGATAATGTGATGAGATCAACCAGAAAGTAATTTCAAAACCTATTACTGTACATAATTTTACTATTTTATGGTGATGCAAGCTGGTTTGTATAATGCCTGTAAACGATGCAGAATTTATGGGAATCATAAACTTGATAATGCAACTGAGGGCAGCAGAGTGACGCCCTGGTAGCACGGTCATAGTACTGTACACACAGTAGTATGTCACTAAAGACTGGAGTTGATTCCGGGGCAGGTGGCCATTTTTATGTTCCTCCCTGTGTTTGCATGTTCTTTCTTCTGAGGGTTTGATATCTTCCAACAGACTATGACAATCTAAAATACATGTGTGAATCGGTGTCATTTGGTTTGGGTGTCTGCCCTGCAACGGATTGGCAGCTTGGGATGTTGACCCATCTATTGTTTCTAGAGCGCTGCAAAAGCCTTTTTAATGATAAGTGGCTTAGAGGATGAATGACATGACTGCATAAGAATGAACGTCACGGAGCATCATAAGCTCTGCATACTGCTGCTGTAATTCCTTCTTAAATAATAAATTGTGTGTGTGTGTGTGTGTGTGTGTGTGTGTGTCAAAAGGGCAGGGCATATGCAGCACACTATATTCCATCCATCCATTATCTTCCACTTTATCCTCTATTAGGGTCATGGTGGGGTTCCCCATGCCCATCCAGGGGAGAATGTTTCGGGCGCTGGGCAGATACACCCAGGACAGGACGCCAATCTATCACTGGGCACACACTCACTCACACAGACACACTCTATATGGGCTAATTTGGAGAACTCAATTGACTTGATCCATGTTTTTGGACTGTGGGAGGAAACCGGAGAACCCGGAGGAAACCCATGCGGACACGGGGAGAACATGGAAACTCCACCCAGATGGGGATTCGAACCTGGAATCCCTAGCGCTGAGAGGAGAACATGCTAACCACTAAGCCACCGTGCCACCCGCACATATATTAAGTTCCCTTATATACGGGAAATATGAGCTGGGTGTATCTGCCCAGCGCCTGAGACGTTCTCCCCTGGATGGACATGGGGAACCCCCCCCCAGGATAAAGCGGAAAATAATGGATGGATGAGCTGGGTGTAAATGCTAAGATTTTAAGTCTAGAAAAAAGGCCAGTCTAGAAACTTAAGCTTTAGTTAGGTTTCAATAAAATACAAAGAAAGTTTCCACAGTACATCAAAACTAATGTGAACATGCCGACGTCTCCGGCATCCTCCTTACCATGAGAAATGGTCCTGCGCAGCTCGAGCAAGCTACGGAACGACAACGAGGCCACGTGAGGTTTGCCCCAGCGATCGGTTTCCTCCTCCACATCCTCCTCGAACTTGATCCAGCGGGCCGTCTCTCTCCACTGCATCTCCTGATTCTTATCTATCACCAACTCATTCAGCTCCACGAACACCTGCGAGCAGGCAGACATTAATGCACCTCGCCCTCCTGCACCGCGCCGCGAGCCGACCGGACCGTGGACACAGCGCTCGGTCGGAAACTAAACCCGAGGCTCAGTTTCCAGTTTCACATTTAGAATTCACACTGGAAAGTTGGAAAGCAAACGGAGGCTGAAGGAAAGCAACAGTTTATAGTTTACAAAACAATCGGTATTGAGTGGATCGGTGCGGAGAAACCCATGAACCAGAGGAGTGTCTGTCCCTGTTTATGCCGCAACACTAGCTTTGTTATGCTGTTATAACACAAATTAGTCGCGTGAATTCATTTTGTATTGGGATTCTGTTATGGGTGGCACGTTGGCTTGGTGGTTAGCATGTTCTCCTCTCAGCACTAGGGGTTCCCGTTTCGAATCCCAATCTTTCCATGTTCGCCCCGTGTCTGCGTGGGTGTCCTCCGGGTTCTCCGGTTTCCTCCCACAGTCCAAAAACATGGATCAAGTCAATTGACTTCTCCAAATTGCCCCATATAGAGTGTGTCTGTGTGAGTGAGTGTGTGCCCAGTGATAGATTGGCGCCCTGTCCTGGGTGTATCTGCCCAGCGCCCGAAACGTTCTTCCCTGGATGGGCATGGGGAACCCCACCGCAAACCTAGTAGAGGATGAAGCGGAAGATAATGGATGGATGGATTCTGTTAGGGGCGGCATGGTGGCTTGGTGGTTAGCATGTTCTCCTCTCAGCGCTAGGGATTCCCGGTTGGAATCCCCATCTGGGTGGAGTTTCCATGTTCTCCCCGTGTCCGCGTGGGTGTCCTCCGGGTTCTCCGGTTTCCTCCCACAGTCCAAAAACATAGATGAAGTCAATTGAGTTCTCCAAATTGCCCCATATAGAGTGTGTGTGTGTGAGTGAGCGTGTGCCCAGAGATGGATTGGCGCCCTGTCCTGGGTCTATCTGCCCAGCTCCCGAAACGTTCTCCCCTGGATGGGCATGGGGAACCCCACTGCGACCCTAATAGAGGATAAAGTGGACGATAATGGATGGATGTTACGGGTTGTTCATAAGCTGAGTCAGAGGAAGTTTCTGGTTAAGGCAGTGGTTCTCAATCCTGGTTCTAGGTGCCCATTGCAGAGTGGCTCTTCAGTTTATCATCATCATCCCATAATTATGGGAAAGAGGGCTTGTTGGCTTGTTAAAAAAGAAATAAAAAGCACAGCAATGGACCTCGAGAATTGAAAAACACCCCGTTTAAGTTACGGTGTTAAAGCTCAAGGGCACAAAGGATCTTTTAGAACACTAACACAGTGTCAAACAGCCAATTATTCAAACCACTCAGACATGCGCCAAGCAGTCGTACCTTGAGCTGCCGGACCCTGTAGGCCCTGTTGTAGTCCACAGTGCCGGGCCCCAATCTCCGCTAATAAACAACAGCAGCCTGATTAAGTTCTCTAAACTCTACAGTCGTCATGCTTTTCTCTTTGAACCAGAGCAACAATCATTGTGTTTGAATCATTCAGAGTAGCCATCATTGTTCTCGAAGCAGCTCACCTCATGCGGGGTTCTGTCCAGTTTGCGGATACGGCCGCTGGGCTCCTTGTGGTCCTTGCTGATGTGAACCACCTGACCTTTACTGCTCTTCCTAACCAGGTGCCGTCGTACCCCCGGAACATCTTCAAACCGGTGACCTGGAAAGCCGAATTAAAGAGAGTATAAAAAAAATGGGAACTGATTGATAATGGCTGCTTAAACTTTTTTATTTATAACATCTCTTTTTTTTATTAAACACTTTTAAACATCATACATCCATCATGGGCTTATGTATAAAATTCTAGTGTAAACAAGGATTATATGAAAGAAAAGGAAGAAATAGTAGAATAATAATAATAATAATAATAATAATAATAATAATAATAATAACAGGCGGCACGGTGGCTTAGTGGTTAGCACATTCGCCTCTCAGCACTAGGGATTCCCGGTTCGAATCCCCATCTGGGTGGAGTTTCCATGTTCTCCCCGTGTCTGCGTGGGTTTCCTCCGGGTTCTCCGGTTTCTTCCCACAGTCCAAAAACATGGATCAAGTTAATTGAATTCTCAAAATTGCCCCATTTAGAGTGTGTCTGTGTGAGTGAGTGTGTGTCCAGCGATAGATTGGCGCCCTGTCCTGGGTCTATCTGCCCAGCGCCCGAGACGTTCTCCCCTGGATGGGCATGGGGAACCCCACCGCGACCCTAATAGAGGATAAAGCGGAAGATAATGAATGAATGAATGAATGAATAATAATAACTATCATGTCCATCCAGGGGAGAACGTTTCGAGCGCTGGGCAGATACACCCAGGACAGGGCGCCAATCTATCACTGGACACACACTCACTCACACAGACACACTCTATATGGGGCAATTTGGAGAACTCAATTGACCTGATCCATGTTTTTAGACTGTGGGAGGAAACCGGAGAACCCGGAGGAAACCCACACGGACATGGGGAGAACATAAGCCACCGTGCCGCCCCACAGACAAACAGATGAAGCTAATGTAAGGGTGGGAACAATATATTTAATAGACTCACTCTTAATGCCGTCTAAATCCACGGTGGCCAGCATCTGCGCCTCGCTCTCGTCGGTCGGCATGTGTTGGTAGCGTGCCAGCTCGGTGGCCGTCAGGTCTCCAGTGCGCCGCCGCTCGTGCAGGTCGTAGCAGCGTGCCGGTCTGGGGCAGGCATCAGGAGTGACCGTTGGGACCACAGACGGGGCGGATGCCGTCCTGCCGTTTGGCCTTGCATCACTACAGGGTGAGAAGGACAGAATGCTTGGCGTCAGCATTGCGCAAGTACAGCTACATATCACAATAGAATCCATCCATCCATCATCTTCTGCTTTATCCTTTACTAGAGTCGCGGGGGGGGGTTTCCCATGCCCATCCAGGGGAGAACGTTTCGGCCGCTGGGCAGATACACCCAGGACGGGGCGCCAATGTATCCAATCTATCTCTGGGCACACACTGACTCACACAGACACACTCTATATGGGGCAATTTGGAGAATTCAGTTGACTTGATCCATGTTTTTTTGGACTGTGGGAGGAAACCGGAAAACCCGGAGGAAACCCATGCCGACACGGGGAGAACATGGAAACTCCACCCAGATTGGGATTCAGATTGAGAGGAGAACATGCTAACCACTAAGCCGCCTCACAATAAAATCCATTTTATTATCTCCCGCTTTATCCTCTATTAGGGTCGCGGTGGGGTTCCCCATGCCCATCCAGGGGAGAACGTTTCGGGCGATGGGCAGATACACCCAGGACAGGACACCAATCTATCGCTGGGCACGCACTCACTCACACAGACACACTCTATATGGGGCAATTTGGAGCATTCAATTGACCTTGATCCATGTTTTTGGACTGTGGGAGGAAACCGGAGAACCTGGAGGAAACCCACGCGGACACGGGGAGAACATGGAAACTCCACCCAGATTGGGATTCGAACCGGGAATCCCTAGTGCTGAGAGGAGAACATGCTAACCACTAAGCCACCTCACAATAGAATCATGATCAAAAAATGAAACAGGTGAACTTCCAAATGTTAAAGACATATATAAAGGAAAACAACAATGATCTATTTAAACATCTGGGTGAAACTGTAGGGATGGTACGATTATTGTCTAAGAAATATACGATTATCACGCAATAATTAACAGTAACAAAAAAGTGCCAGGACAATGCACGGTTTCTTTATTTGTGTTTTTAATGAGCGCATTTATAAATCAAACCTTCTTTATTATAGTATGTTTAAAACTGTTTTATCATAAAGCGATAAGGCATAACATCTCATTCCATGATTTATTCACAATAATGCATATCATATTCTATTAATGGCTCCAGGTGTTTGTGTGTCACTCACTCCGTGTTCGTGGCATCCTCAAGGTTGCCCCCACTGCCGCTGACAGCTGATTCTAGAACGATAGAGAGCTGTCGAGGTGGTGAGCTGAGCTCTGTCCTAATTAAAGGGGAGCTACTGGAGTCTTCATCACTAACAAAGAACTGGGAAGAAAGGGGGACACAGGAGTTCAGGACACTGTGTGTGTGTGTGTGTGTGTGTGTGTGTGTGTGTGTGTGTGTGTGTGTGTGTGTGCGCGCACACAGGCTACAGATACCTGCACTGGCTCCTTGAGAACATCTGGTTCGTTGTCGGGTGTAGGTGTGGTAGTGTCGCATTCCATGTCTGGTAGGCTGCATGGCTCCTCTTCTTCCTCCTCCTGCTCATCCTCTTCTATAGTGGGAGCACCACCACTGCTGGTGGAACCTCTCCTTCTTGTACCCTTCCTCCTGCGTCCACTCTTTTTTCTTCGGCTCTCGGAGGACACGTGTTTGGACAGGGGGTGGTGGGTATGCATGGACGAGTGGCGGTGGTCTAAACACATTGCAAATATATATATATATATTCATTCATTATCTTCCTCTTTATCCTCTATTAGGGTCGCGGTGGGGTTCCCCATGTCCATCCAGGGGAGAACGTCTCGGGCGCTGGGCAGATAGACCCAGGACAGGGCGCCAATCCATCGCTGGGCACACACTCACTCACACAGACACACTCTATATGGGGCAATTTGCAGAATTCAATTGACTTGATCCATGTTTTTGGACTGTGGGAGGAAACCGGAAAACCCGGAGGAAACCCACACAGACACGGGGAGAACATGGAAACTCCACCCAGATGGGGATTCGAACCGGGAATCCCTAGTGCTGAGAGGAGAACATGCTAATCACTAAGCCACCGTGCCGCCTCATGTATTTTTCATTTGAGGAATATCAGTAAACCGAGGTCTATAATAAATAGAATAAATCAAATTACTGCTGGGGCGGCACGCTGGCTTAGTGGTTAGCATGTTCTCCTCTCAGAGCTAGGGATTCCCGATTGGAAGCCCCATCTGGGTGGAGTTTCCATGTTCTCCCCGTGTCTGCGTGGGTTTCCTCCGGGTTCTCCGGTTTCCTCCCACAGTCTAAAAACATGGATCAAGTCAATTGAATTCTCAAAATTGCCCCATATAGAGTGTGTGTGTGTGAGTGAGTGTGTGCCCAGCGATGGATTGGCGCCCTGTGTCTATCTGCCCAGCGCCCGAGATGTTCTCCCCTGGATGGGCATGGGGAACCCCACCGCGACCCTAATAGAGGATAAGCGGGAGATAATGAATGAATGAATGAATGAATTTGAGCTTGATCCATGTTTTTGAACTGTGGGAGGAACCCGGAGGAAACCCACACTGATGTGCGTCTCGTTGCATCACTAACAAATGCCGCCCGCTAGTTTTGACTTGCTGTACGGGTTTCAAACATTCAAATTAGTCGAAAATGGCAGCGAAAACATTCGGCGACGCCTAAATGGATGGATTGGCGCCCTGTCCAGCGCCCGAGACGTTCTCCCCCGGATGGGCATGGGGAACCCCCCCGCGACCCTAATAGAGGACAAAGCGGGAGCTTTGTGGCCTGTGCCTACGAAAAGTGCTATATAAATAAAGTTTACTTACTTTACTAAAGTTTACGTACTTATTTAAAAAAGCTCAGTGTAAATCCTCTGCACGAACCCAAAATCTGTTATTTAAATTGAAGTATTTAAAATGTGATTACATTCGATATCCTCATCATTGAAGGTGCGGTGCTGCTCTGCAGGCAGTCGCGAGGCTGGAGAGAGGATCTGCTGAAAGCGCTGTACTCCTAGAGTCTTGTTCAGGTCCCCATCGTCCTCCTCCTCGTCGCCAAGCCGCCGAGAGGGAAGTGTCAGCGCAGCTGGCTGATCAGAGACAAGAGGAGGGAAAAAAATTTTTGGATTTATTTATTTTTTTTAAATTAAGGTCCCTGGTGGCTTAGTGGTTAGCATGTTCTCCTTTCTGCACTGGGGATTCAGGTTCGAACGCCGATCTCCCAGTTTCCACGTGGGTTTCCGCTCACAGTCCAAAAACATGAATTCAAGGTGAATTGGCTGCTTTAAAATTTCCCTATATAGTGTGTGTGTCTGTGTGAGTGAGTGAGTGTGTGTCCAGCGATGGATTGGCGCCCTGTCCTGGGTGTATCTGCCCAGCGCCCGAAACGTCCCCCCCCCCCACCCCCCCCGTGACCCTAATATAGGACAAAGCGGAAGATAATGAATGAATGAATGGAAATTGTGGTCACACTCGGCTAAAAGGTAGCAGAAGACACAATCAGCCACTAGAGGGAGACAAACCATCGCTAGGAATAAACTGTTCCACAGCAGCTAAAATTTGTACATTAAAATTAAGTTACATTAAAACGTTTTAACGTTTATTTAATTTCACAAACACTTACAACTATATAAAATAGAACATTATATATAGTTTTTAATTTTATACATTATATATATTAATGGCGGCACGGTGGCTTAGTGGTTAGCATGTTCTCCTCTCAGCACTAGGGATTCCCGGTTCGAATCCCCATCTGGGTGGAGTTTCCATGTTCTCCCCGTGTCTGCGTGGGTTTCCTCCGGGTTCTCCGGTTTCCTCCCACAGTCCAAAAACATGGAACAAGTTAATTGAATTCTCAAAATTGCCCCCAATAGAGTGTGTGTGTGAGTGAGTGTGTGCCCAGTGATAGATTGGCGCCCTGTCCTGGGTCTATCTGCCCAGCGCCCGAGACGTTCTCCCCTGGATGGGCATGGGGAACCCCACCGCGACCCTAATAGAGGATAAGCGGAAGATAATGAATGAATGAATATATATTAACTATATAGAACAGGAAATTATTTTTGTACCCATTAAATCCTGAAGTTTCAAATGAAAAGTGATGACGTTCAAATATATAAATGAATATTCATAGTAAAGAATAAAGTGTAACAAACAATAAGTCACTTTAAAGAGCAAATATTTCATAGTTCACAGTTTGTGGTTAGCAAACGTCAAAGGGCACATACATTGTTATTTAAATCCCAATAATAAGGCTTTTTATGTTTATTACTGCACATACAGACTGATCTGAACTCTAATCGTTTCCTTTCTTCCTCTCCACTGTCCACAAAGTATGTTGTCATAGGGAGCTCTGCCTTTTTTTCAAACAAAGCACAGGCTGAACTCTCTGGGCATGCTCAGTGCAATCCAGACATTCCAAAACATATCTTCTTGATGTTGAAAGAATATGACTTAGCACACCTACAGTGACTCAGTCATGCAGAGTCTGCCAGGCAGAGATAGACTATAAAGGAATTCCTGAACAGCTTTCAGAAAAAACAAGCTCCTAACACCAAACCAATGCCGGGTTATAAGCTTTAAGGAAAAATAATGACATATTATTTAGCATATTACATAGAGGTGGCCCGGTGGCTTAGTGGTTAGCACGTTCGTCCCGGTTCGAATCCCCATCTGGGTGGAGTTTCCATGTTCTCCCCGTTTCTGCGTGGGTTTCCTCCGGGTTCTCCGGTTTCCTCCCACAGTCCAAAAACATGGATCAAATCAATGGAGTTCTCCAAATTGCCCCATGTAGAGTGTGTATGTGTGAGTGAGTGTGTGCCCAGCAATAGATTGGTGCCCTGTCCTGGGTCTATCTGCCCAGCGCCCAAAACGTTCTCCCCTGGATGGGCATGGGGAACCCCACCGCGACCCTAATAGAGGATAAAGAGGAAGATAATGGATGGATGGATATTACATATTAACATATAATGTGGTGTATAGTACAATAAATAAACACACACATTATATATATAAAATGTGTGTATATATATATATTCGATGTCCTTTTGAATTTATGTTTTGTCAATGTTGAGGATAAACATCAAAGCGTAAAAAATATTTAAATATAAGCTTCTTTAGCGAGTAGAAAGAAATCTGGCTTGTTTAATCATTCTTCTTAACTCATAATGGGGAGAGGGGGGTGGCACTCCCATGCCTATCCAGGTTAGAACGTGTTGTGCGCTGGGCATATAGAACCAGGACAGAACACCAAGCCATCACTTACAGATACACTACATAGGGGCAATTTTGAAAGGGCCAGTGTACCTTAAATCCTTGTTTTTGGACTATAGAAGGAAACTTAAGAACTCACGAGGAGAACCTGAAAACTTCCAGATTGGGATTCGGACCTACCCTGGATCCCAGGGCTGAGAGGCGAACATGCTATCCCCTAAATATTTTTCATTCATTCATTCATTCATTATCTCCCGCTTATCCTCTATTAGGGTCGCGGTGGGGTTCCCCATGCCCATCCAGGGGAGAACGTCTCGGGCACTGGGCAGATAGACCCAGGACAGGACGCCAATCCATCGCTGGGCACACACTCGCTCACACAGACACACTCTATAGGGGGCAATTTTGAGAATTCAATTACCTTGTTCCATGTTTTTGGACTGTGGGAGGAAACCGGAGAACCCTGAGGAAACCCACGCAGACACGGGGAGAACATGGAAACTCCACTCAGATGGGGATTCGAACCGGGAATCCCTAGCGCTGAGAGGCGAACGTGCTAACCACTAAGCCACCGTGCCACCCCTAAATATTTATATAATTTAAAGTAATTATCAACAATAGACATGATGCGTGACTTTAATAAGATGCACACACACACATAATCGTTTTAGCATTGTGGGGACTAGAAATAGATTTAAATTCATTTCAGAGACTTAACCAAATCATAACCATACTTCGAAAACCAAATACTTCTACCCTAATAATAACCAGAACCTTAACCCTTATGCTAGAACATGCTTTTACTCCAGAGCTGAGACATTTTTACAGTGTGGGGAACAGTTACAGTCTTTGAAATAACATGAGGTCCCCATATGTGAGTTTGTAACACACAGACAGACGCTGGTGGCTTCATTTAATCTACTCATACTAATGCAACACGCCGTCATCACATCGGTGTGACTGCAGTACTGATAATCACCCACCAGCCAAATAATACCTGCTCTGTGAGGGTCACAATAATAAGAATAGGAAAAGAGATGCTAATTAACTATGTAGGGCAACAAGCTACAAACTGCATCTATATTAGTATATTATATATTATATATAATATATATATTATTATGCACGGTGGCTTAGTGGTTAGCATGTTCTCCTCTCAGCGCTAGGGATTCCGGGTTCGAATCCCCATCTGGGTGGAGTTTCCATGTTCTCCCCGTGTCTGCGTGGGTTTCCTCCGGGTTCTCCGGTTTCCTCCCACAGTCCAAAAACATGGATCAAGTTAATTGAATTCTTAAAATTGCCCCATTTAGAGTGTGTCTGTGTGAATGAGTGTGTGCCCAGCGATGGATTGGCGCCCTGTCCTGGGTCTATCTGCCCAGCGCCCGAGACGTTCTCCCCTGGATGGGCATGGGGAACCCCACCGCGACCCTAATAGAGGATAAAGCGGGAGATAATGAATGAATGAAGGATATATATTATTATATAATATATATTATCACTTGTTAAGATTTAAAATGAGTGCAGAAACAAGGAGGCGTACATAATAAAATGAATAAATAAAGTGGCCTATGAATGGTATAAATACTGTGAAATGCTGTTAACCATCTATTATCTTCCGCTTTATACTATATTAGGGTCATGGTGGGGTTCCCCATGCCCATTCATGGAAGAACGTTTCGGGCGCTGGGCAGATACACCCAGGACAGGGCGCCAATATATCACTGGGCACACTCTCACTCACACAGACACACTCTATATGGGGCAATTTGGAGCATTCACTTGACCTTAATCCATGTTTTTGGACTGTGGGAGGAAACCGGAGAACCCGGAGGAAACCCACGTGGACACAGGGAGAACATGGAAACTCCACCCAGATGGGGATTCGAACCGGGAATCCCTAGCGCTGAGAGGAGAACATACTAACCACCAAGCCACCGTGCCGCCCTTACTGTGAAATGTAAAAATATAATAATAAATAAATCAACACTGCATGCATAGTGCTGTAATAAACACAAACACACAGAACTAATTACGGATTCTTTCATCACTCCTGTCGTTGTATTAGATGCTGCTCAGTGGCAACACTGTGACACAGCACTCAGTTCTTCCACCTTGCAGCACTTTGATCCTGGGTTCCGTTTGTCTCTGTGCAGTCTGCATGTCTTCCTCATGCCCCTGGGGATGTTCTTCCCCGGACTCGGGATTCCTCCCACATTCCGAAGCCATGCAGACAGGTGTATGTCCTAAAATGCCCCTTGATCATGTGTGTATGCATATATGGATCCGACGGTATGACCAAAATAATCATATTATTATGTAATAATTAACTTATAAAAGTGCATTAAACTCTAGGGTGGCACGGTGGCTTAGTGGTTAGCATGTTCTCCTCTCAGCACTAGGGATTCCCGGTTCGAATCCCCATCTGGGTGTTTCTCTTCTGCAGTCAGACTGTTCCGTGTACCGGGGTGACGCCGCATATCAGTGTGGTCAGTCCTTTTTTTTTTGTTGTGTTGGATGTCTGCCATTGTTGTGGCACTTTGAGATTTTACATAATAAAAAGTGTGTTACAAATAAAATCTTTTATTATAATAATTCATTCATCCATTTTCTTCCGCTTTATCCTCTATTAAGGTCGCAGGGGGGGTGGGGGGTGCCCATCCAGGGGAGAACGTCTGGGTCGCTGGGCACACACTCACTCACACAGACACACTCTATATGGGGCAATTTGGAGAATTCAATTGCCTTGATCCATGTTTTTGGACTGTGGGAGGAAACCGGAGAACCCGGAGGAAACCCACGCGGACACGGGGAGAACATGGAAACTCCACCCAGATGAGGATTTGAACCGGGAATCCCTAGTGCTGAGAGGAGAACATGCCAACCACTTAGTCACCCTGCCGCCTATTATAATTATTATTATTTAAGTCATGCTCATACAACTCGCACAGCAAGGGATACTGTTTTGGACCAGCAAGCCTTCTCAGCACAGATATCCAATGTTTTCCAAACGATCCCCTGGGTTTACACCCCAATCCAAACTCACAAACCCGGCGTATTTAGTTACGGTTTCCCACAGGAAGGGTGCGGTAGTGGACACTATTTGAATTTTTATTTTAACAATGCCCCCTCCCGACAACCTGCTATCTTATAGCTGAACGACACCCGATCCTGTTACAACAGAGACAAACGGCGGGGTGAAAACAAGCGGCTGAAATGCTTTCACATCGTGCTTTTAATCGAAGCCATTGACCTTCTGAGTGGGTCCTCACTATCTGTTCATGAGGAAGGACCGTTTCAAGTAGAAAGTAGCTGAGTCAGTCAGGAAGTCCAGCCACAAAGTCGTGTTCTTTAAATCACATGGCGTTTCCTCTGACATTGCTCATGTACGTTTCAAGAAAGTCGCCCGTATCAGATAAGAGCGCTTTGAACATTTCGAATTTCTACCAAGATAGATACACATTAATAAAGCTCTTACACCAGAACATACAGATAAGTTACTGACTTTATCCAGAGATTAACTGTTTGTACTTACTTAGGAACAGAGCTGATTAAAAGACGGTAAACAACGAATGAAGGTTACAATCATTTTTGAAATTGTCCTACAGAGGTCTTGCGTAGGGCGGCACGGTGGCTTAGTGCTTAGCACGTTCTCCTCTCAGCCCTAGGGATTCCTGATTCGAGTCCCAATCTGGGTGGAGTTTCCATGTACTCCCCATGTCCACGTGGGTTTCCTCCGGGTTTCCCGGTTTCCTCCCACAGTCCAAAAACATGGATGAAGTCAATTGAGTTCTCCAAATTGCCCCCTATAGAGTGTGTATGTGAGTGAGTGTGTGCCCAACGACAGATTGGCGACCTGTCCTGGGTCTATCTGCCCAGAGCCTAAAACCTTCTCCCCTGGATGGGCTTGGGGAACCCCCCCCACAAACCTAATAGAGGATAAAGTGGAGGATAATGGATGGATGGATGGAAGATCTTGAGTAATCAAGATCCTCCCCAACAAAAGTTGGACTGAAATGGCATCACACGCTCTGGAACCTGCAATTACTGAGCTTTATCCTTTTAATTGTTGAGTGGTGTGGGACGATCCAGGCTTTCACTCGCCAAGATCATGTAAACAAAACGTAAAAAACGGGAAACGCAGCCAATTCCTTAATATCAAATCAAAAATGATCAAACTTTGGAAATGCTTACATCAGCTGTATGTTGTAATGCTGTATGCACATAGACATGGACAGGTTCAGCTGCTCAGACGTCAGGCCGATTTAATGTGGTAATCACTGCCTTCCACCCACATGACCTCTGAACAACAATGATGCACTGGGGTTATTATAAAACGGCCTAAAAACAGTTTTACAAGTCTCACCAGCTGTGTGTCGGTGCAAGTCATGACTACAGAACCCAGAGCAAGTGTGCATTAACACAAATGATATCTAAGAACACAAGTTGTCCACAGTGACCAGCTGCTGTTTAACCTTGAAGTGTCCCAGCACACTGATGAGCATTGTTTTACAGAATGCCCACCCTTATGTTGCAGATTCCTTCTCTACAACATAAGGAAGATCAGACCCTTCTTGACGGAACATGCTACCCAACTGCTTGTTCAAGCTCTAGTCTTATCCCGGCTTGATTATTGTAATGCGCTACTTGCCGGTATCCCAGCTTCCACAATCAGAACTCTTCAACTAATTCAAAACTCAGCAGCCTGACTTGTATTCAACCAGCCCAAGCGAACTCATGTCACTCCATTGGCTCCCTGTAGCTGCTCACATTCAGTACAAGTCACTGACTCTGGCCTACAGGACCATTTCTGGATCCTCCCTCTCTTACCTTCACTCTATCTTTTCAAAATACACTCCGACTCGTTCACTTCGCTCCAGTGATGATCGCCGCCTGGCGATTCCACCTCACAGAGGAGCTCATTCTCACTCCGTGGCGTTCACCACTGCAAAATGGTGGAACCATCTTCCCAACTCTGTCCGTAAGTCAAAATCTCTAAACAGTTTTAAGAAACTACTGAAGACGCATCTCTTTAACAAATACCTGTTGTAAAAAAAATTAATAAAAAAAGGGGGGGGGGGGGACAGCATCAAATAACAATCAGGTTTGATGACTTTACAGTGTAGTTGGTTTTCTGCATAACTTCTGACTTGTGATGTTTTAATTTGTAAGTCGCTTTGGATAAAAGCATCTGCTAAATGACTAAACAGAAATGTAATGTAAATGTAGAAAGACTAGACTTCCTTAAAAGCCCCAAGATCAAAACATCACAGGGTTATTAGGGCCGACTTACTGCCAAACACCAGGATCACATGCATAGAGTACACTACATGCGCAAACACGCAGTCGCACACAACGCCCAGCGATTACTCGGGTTAAATCAAAACTATTTTAATCAGTAAATCTGGGCTGGAATGCTGTGGGGTTGGTATTGTACCACTGCATGACACCCTGACTTATGGACCCACCAGCGCTTGGACAACAACGGACACCACAATCTGGGTATGAGACAAATAATAAAAGACGAGACCCAAAACTCTACTTGGAATGGACTGCTTATCGTGTTCTGAATGTGTCATGGTGTAATCATTTTTGAGGACGCTGTAGACTAAACAGTCCTCATTAGAGGCATTTTCAACCCCTCAGTTTAATTAATACCGCTCTTAAGTATAGCTCTGTGTGTGTTACGATGTAGATGTAGATAGGGGCAATTTACATCTACGTGTGAATGTCCTTTACTGATTGCACAGCGTGAGCAGCGCTGTTTCCATTCTGTAATTTGACCTTTCGCTGATAAAACATTTATTACTAATACATTTATCAAATTACAGCCAAATATCAGTTTAGAGTTTAACAGTTTAATCGACGTATGAACACACAAAGATTGAGATTAAGCATCATGTTTGAGTTTTACAGTCAGGTTGATGAACACATGAACAAATTATCGTTATATTAAGAAACTATTACATTTCTATTACATCACACTGCATTTCACTTTCTTCTTTAATGTCTTAATGTCATAAATGTCTTGTAACCGTGGGACAGCGAGGAACGTAATTTCGATTACTTTGTATGTATAGAACATGTGAAGGAATTGACAATAAAGCCTACTTTGACTTACCAATGTGAATTAAAATAGAACAACTGTGTTTACTGAAAAAGAGTTCGGAATTCCAGTTTTAGAGAGTTAAATGATTAAATCTATAAATGTAAAGGTTTTTAACAAAGCTTAATACATCCATCCATTATCTTCTGCTTTATCCTCTATTAGGGTCGCGGGGGGGGGGGGATGTTTTGGGCGCCGGGCAGATACACACAGGACAGGGCGAAAATCTATCGCTGGACACACTCACTCAAACACACCCTATTATGGGGCCATCTACAGAATCCAATTGACCTTGATCCATGTTTTTGGACTGTGGGAGGAAACTGGAGAACCCGAAGGAAACCCACACAGACATGGGGAGAACATGGAAACTCCACCCAGATTGGGATTCGAACCGGGAATCCCTAGTGCTGAGAGGAGAACGTGCTAACCACTAAGCCACCGTGCCGCCAAGCTCAACACATTCCTATTAAAAAGCATTTATAAAAAAAAAAACTATTTAAAGATGGATTCAGGGTGCAGAGTCAGCCATATAGCACATTTAGAGCAATAAGGGTTAAGGGACCTTGCTTAAGACTCGGGATTTAAACCCAAAACCATTAGATTAAAAGTTCTACACAGTAATCACAGAGATAATCTGCTATTTTTATGCCAACATGACTAACAAGTACCCCAATGACGACTGGCATAAGATACAGAGTACGCCACGATACAGCACCTCTAGAACAATTAGAGTTGTAGGCCTTACTAAAGGGCCACAAAGTTAAACATGGGATTTGAACCCCCCAACTTTAAGACTGATAGCTCAACACCCTATACAACTCTGCATACAAACAACATTCATACAATATTAAATGTGCTATTACTTTTGTTTAGATCATATTTTCCTTTGTTTCCAGCATATCATTCATGTGTTTTATTTTTTAAGCCACATATTTTAAATTGGGGCGGCATGGTGGCTTAGTGGTTAGCACGTTCACCTCTTAGCGCTAGGGATTCCCGGTTCCTGGAGTTTCCATGTTCTCCCCGTGTCCACGTGGGTTTCCTCCGGGTTCTCCGGTTTCCTCCCACAGTCCAAAAACAAGGATCATGTCAATTGAGTTCTCAAAATTGCCCCATATAGAGTGTGTCTCTGTGAGTGAGTGTGTGCCCAGCGATAGATTGGCGCCCTGTCTTGGGTGTATCTGCCCAGCGTCTGAAACGTTCTCCCCTGGATGGGCATGGGGAACCCCACCGCGACCCTAATAGAGGATAAAGCGGAAGATGATAGATGGATGGATGGATGGATATTTTAAATTGGTTTATTGGCTGAGTTTCTCAGGACTCACTGGGCGAAAGGCGGGAAAAAACTGTCCAGAATACAGACAAACACATAGCTACCATGTGTCAGGAGACGTAATTTTGTAAAAGAAATGTAATCACTGGATCTTTGTCTTTGTTGTTTATGGGTGCCATCAGTGTAGATACATGGAAATTCCCATGATAGAAAAAAAAAGATTTCCAATCAGTACATCACATGCAAACCTTACAGCAATGTAATGCATAATATAAAGTATTTTAATCCATTAAAAATCCAATGACTTTAAAGGACCATCTCACACAGAACATCCACCAAGACCATGTAGTAAAGGGCAATTAAACATGCAATTTCCTGTTTAGATCCTCACACAAGTCGCCTGAGGTTTATAAACTTTGCTGCATTGCCTCTTGACTTCATACAGAATCTCTCCAGATCATTCCGACTTAAAAGGCTCCCCACTTCTGGCCTCTCCAATGCATACCAGAGGTTTTAATGCCGTTCAGGTCAGAGGACGGGGATGGCTTTGATAAAACGTTGGTTCTGTGATCGGTAAACCATTTTGGGTTGATTCTAGAATGTACCATCCTTACTGTTCTGACAAAAGATCAACATGGTCCAACTTTACCTTCCTTTCTGAGGCAGAGGTGTTTCGATTTAATAACTGCTGGTGTAATTCATTTATTCATTCATTATCTCCTGCTTATCCTCTATTAGGGTCGCGGTGAGGTTCCCCATGCCCATCCAGGGGAGAACGTCTCGGGTGCTGGGCAGATAGACCCAGGACAGGGCGCCAATCCATCACTGGGCACACACTCACTCACACAGACACACTCTAAATGGGGCAATTTTTGAGAATTCAATTAACTTGATCCATGTTTTTGGACTGTGGGAGGAAACCCACGCAGACACGGGGAGAACATGGAAACTCCACCCAGATGGGGATTCGAACCGGGAATCCCTAGCGCTGAGAGGCGAACGTGCTAACCACTAAGCCACCGTGCCGCCCTGCTGGTGTAATGTGCTGTAAAATCCCCAACCTTTCAAAACACCCACTGTGACCATAAACGTTCTAGTTTTTGGAGAGTGTAGATATAAACAATCACTAAAAATGTCTGCAGTGCTACAGGGATACTGGCACTTTATTCTGTCAGTTGCTTATTTTGTGGATTGAGCTTATTAGAGGACAGGACGGCCGATGTTCTAAAAAATTTATAGCTAGCGAGTGGGTGTGTAGACGTTTATATAACAACCCTGGTGCAATAGCAGAAAACAAAAAATCAAGAGTAAAGAGGTGGAAACTAATAAAAATATAGAACACTGTAGACTATACGAAAATAAAGAACCTTGTTGTGGCTTGAGGAGCTGTACCCGGTAATGTGCTGCCTTTATAAAGTTCACATCTAGCTTCGGTGTACTTTGGTGTATAAATTTATCTCTTTTAATTAAACGGGTAAGGCATAGCTTAGTGGTTAGCACGTTCTCCTCTCAGAGCTAGGGATTCCAAGTTCGAATCCCCATCTGGGTGAAGTTTCCATGTTCTCCCCGTGTCCGCGTGGGTTTCCTCCGGGTTCTCCGGTTTCCTCCCACAGTCCAAAAACATGGATTAAGTCAATTGGGTTCTCCAAATTGCCCCATATAGTGTGTGTCTGTGTGAGTGAGTGAGTGTGTGCCCAGCGATAGATTGGCGCCCTGTCCTGGGTGTATCGGCCCAGCGCCCGAAACGTTCTCCCCTGGATGGGCATGGGGAACCCCCCCGCGACCCTAATATAGGATAAAGCAGAAGATAATGGATGGATGGATTAAACAGGTATTGTCCAGTCCTTAAATCTGATTGGCTGAGCCATTTGTCAAGATGAAACTTTGACAATAATACACACCGCTGACCGCTTCACATTCGTATAAAATGTGAGAAACATACAAACTTTAATTGAAATCACGATTCCTTGATGAGCACTAAGCTGGGATCCCGTTTCTCAGCGGAATACAAACAATATCAAATGTGCTATTACTTTTGTTCAGTTCACATTCATATTTTTCATATGTTTCCAGTATATTATTATTATATTCCAGCATAACACATTCATGTGTTTTATTTTTATATTACAAATTGGTGATGAGCACCAAACTGGGATCCTGTTTCTCAGCGGGTTCACTTTAAAAAAAAAATTACTAGATGTCGCGGAGGACCAGTTTATTAATATTTATGATTGAATAAACACATTCGGGCGGCATGGTGGCTTAGTGGTTAGCATGTTCTCCTCTCGAATCCCCATCTGGGTGGAGTTTCCCTGTTCTCCCCGTGTCCGCGTGGGTTTCCTCCGGGTTCTCCGGTTTCCTCCCACAGTCCAAAAAACATGGATCAAGTCAATTGAGTTCTCCAAATTGCCCCATAGAGAGTGTGTCTGTGTGAGTGAGTGTGTGCCCAGCAATAGATTTGCGCCCTGTCCTTGGTGTATCTGCCCAGCGCCCGAAACCCCCTGGATGGGCATGGAGAAGCCCCCCGCGACCCTAAAATAGGATAAAGTGGAAGATAATGGATGGATGGATAAACACATTCATTAATAAGGCTTTGTTATGACTGTTTTATAAAATGTGATACATAATTTGTTCTATGCCGGCAAACCTGGTCTGATTATACAGAGTGAACTTGACCTGACTGGACAAATACGTACACGTATACAGTGTCATGTTCATAACAGATGTATTAACAGTTACTGCATTAGTTACAACCCGTGTAATAGAGGCGGCAGATCGTTACATTTCAGGAACTAAGGACTGCAATCGTTTGCATTAAAAAAATGTCAGAAGAATTTCATGCAAATTAGCTTCTGGGGAGCCAGCACTACACGGTGACTTAGTGGTTAGCACGTTCTCCTCTCAGCGCTAGGGATTCCTGGTTCGAAACCCAATCTGGGTGGAGTTCCATGTTCTCCCCGTGTCCATGTGGGTTTCCTCTGGGTTCTCCGGTTTCCTCCCACAGTCCAAAAACATGGATGAAGGTCAATTGAGCTCTCCAAATTGCCCCATATAGAGTGTGTCTGTGTGAGTGAGTGTGTGTCCAGTGATAGATTGGCGCCCTGTCCTGGATGTATCTGCCCAGCGCCCGAGCCGTTCTCCCCTGGATGGGCATGGGGAACCCGCCCGCGACCCTGATGTAGGATAAAGCGGAAGATAATGGATGGATGGATGGAGCCAGCACTACAGATACCGATGTTTTTTATATATAACTATGAAAAACTCCATGAAAATGACCCCTTTTGTTTTCATACTGTTCATGTTTTAGTCAATGGAATATTTGAAAGGTCAACAAAGCAAAGCAGACGGATAGTGTTTAAACATTGTTTAGAAAAGCTTATCTCAGAGTAACAGGCCATCCAGGTAATTAAGCCAAGGTAACGATTTGCGAGCGTGTACTCACCACGTGTTCAGCCAGCCCTGCAGTTACAGAGGTGTCAGCAATGTCCTGAGGGTCACTCATGGCTCAGCGTGGCGTGTGTGAAGGTGATTAGTTGATTGTGCGTTAGCCTTTTTCCCTTTCGCTCAGACTCAGCCGGGAGATTTCGGGCAGCATAACCTGAAATGAAGACGCATATCGGGACGCTGTTATCAGAAACACGGCACGTGACAGAACTAATGTGGATTCTTAAATGCTGCATACTGCGCAGTGTGACCTGACGTTTTGTATTCAGGGTGTATCCTGTCTGGACAGGATTCACCCTGCCAAAGTCAAAGCTACCATTTGCGGAGCAATTGAATGCTGACTAACAAAGGGATTTCATCACACTTCCCAAACAACCATGAGACAAGAGGCTGCCAAATCCACCCATTGTGAATCCACAATCATCTCTACAGGTGGTGACGTTATCCACCATCACATACTTCAGCTTTCATTTCCCTTTAAAGCTATCTGGGTTCAGCCCAGAATGTGGTAACTAACAACAACAGAGGTAAACTATAATCATATAATAGTTTATAATAATAGTTTGTCCTCAACATTTAAAAAAAAAATACTCTAAAAAGTGAGGATAGCAACAGCACCATCCTAAATAACTTTATTTTATATTCCAAACTGATATATTCATTCATTCATTATCTTCCGCTTTATCCTATATTAGGGTCGTGGGGGGGGGTTCCCGATGCCCATTCAGGGGAGAACGTTTCGGTCGCTGGGCAGATAGACCCAGCACAGGGCGCCAATCTATCGCTGGGCAAACACTCACTCAAAAAGGCACACTCTATATGGGGCAATTTGGAGAACTCAATTGACTTGATCCATGTTTTTGGACTGTGGAAGGAAACCCATGTGGACATGGGGAGAACATGCAAAGTCCACCCAGATGGGGATTCGAACCGGGAATCCCTAGTGCTGAGAGGCGAACGTGCTAACCACTAAGCCACCGAGCCGCCCCCAACTGATATACTGACATGACTAATTACAAAGTAATTACCAGGGAGAGCTAGCTCAGTGGTCAGCGCGTTGGGCTATCAAGCGGTTCAAATCCCAGGTCCACTGAAGTTACCAGTGTGGGTCCTTGAGCAAGACCCTTAACCCTCATTGCTCCAGGGATGTTGTGATTAACCCTGTGCTCACCTTGTAAGTCGCTTTGGATAAAAGCGTCTGCTAAATGACCAAATGTAATATAATGCAAGTAAAGACCAATTAAAGTAATCAGACAAACTCTATGGCCAAAAGTATGTCAGCACATTGCCATCATCTGACGTTTCCATTACCAAACCCAGAGCATTTGCAGCCGCCTTCACTTATAGAATATATATAGAATGTGTCTATGAGGTTAAAGGGTGGAGAGGGGGTTTGTTTTCTTAAGTCCCTCCACACTAGTTTTAGGGATACAATCATGTTGTTATCCAATTGGAAGCATATAACCTTTGCATGCTACAGTATTATGCTTCTGCTTATATGGACCCAAAAGACTGTTTCCAAATCAGGAGTAAGCACATACTTTTGGCCATATAGTCTATAATCTTCATTTCACCTAACCGAACAATAAACGCCTCACAAGCTTACATGACTAATTAACGGTTAGGAAAACGAACCAGCTGTTTACACAAAAACGCAAAGAGAAACCATTCCCGTTTTTGGCGACATCAAGTTCCAATGACAGAGCATATATACTTAATGGATGACAGAATTGGGACACATCCCTCCAAAATGTACTGCATATCATTAGAAGTTGGTAGCTTCTTTGCAGCTATAACAGCTACCGCTCTTCTGAGAAGTCTTGGACTATATACAAGTTCAAGTTCAAGTTATTTATTTCTATAGCGCTTTTTACAACAGTACATTGTCACAACATGTACATATACACATGTACGTATACATGTACATTTTTGTTAATTTTCCTAAAAGGTCTGACACAGGGGCGGCACGGTGGCTTAGTGGTTAGCATGTTCTCCTCTCAGTGCTATAGATACCCAATTCGAATCCCAATCTGGGTGGAGTTTCCATGTTCTCCCCATCTTCGCGTGGGTTTCCTCCGGGTTCTCCAGTTTCCTCCCACAGTCCAAAAACATGGATCAAGTCAATTGAATTCTCCAAATTTCCCCATATAGAGTGTGTGTGTGTGAGTGAGTGTCTGCCCAGTGATAGATTGGCGCCCTGTCCTGGGTCTATCTGCCCAGCGCCCGAAACATTCTCCCCTGGATGGACCCTAATAGAGGATCAAGTGGAAGATAATGGATGGATGGATGGTCTGACACAGCGGCTCACAATTTTTAGAGTAGTTCATCCCGAACGTGTTCAGTGAGGTGTTGTCAGGACTCTAAAATCACCCAATTATTTCATCATGTATCTTGCTTAATGCCCAGGCGCATAGTCCTGAATAAAGAGAAGGGCCTTCCTAAAACACTCCTTATGAAGTTGAATGCATAGACTTGTATTAAATGCATGGTCATGTTTTTAATTATATACACCTGAGTCAATAGAGCTAAATAAAGCACTAAAATGTAAAGTTTAATGGTGTGTTCTAATATTTTTGTCCATATAGTGTATGTGGTGGATTCATCCAGAGTTTGTTTATTCAGGAGTTTAATGTCTGAACAGCATCAGTGGCACCAAGCGATGCAGTTATGGGACAATTAATCTCCAATTTACCCCTCGACATGTTTGGGGCATGGGCGGATAAAGTCCTCCAAGTTTATCCATAATATGGGGAGAGGGGTCATCACTATCTCATCGCTGTGAGGCGGAAGCTGGACACTGTCACTCGGATGAGCACAGAGGATCTGCCTTATGAAACTTCCATCCATCCATTTTCTTTCGCTTTGTCCTCTACTAGGGCTTTTGGGGGGGGGGGGTTTCCCCATGCCCATCCAGGGGAGAACGATTCGGGCGCTGGGCAGATAGACCAAGGATAGTGCGCCAATCTATCGCTGGGCACACACTCACTCACACAGACACACTCTATATGGAGCAATTTGGAGAACTCAATTGACTTGATCCATGTTTTTTGGACTGTGGGAGGAAACCGGTGAACCCGGAGGAAACCCACGCGGACACGGGGAGAACATGGAAACTCCACCCAGATTGGGATTCAAACCGGGAATCCCTAGCGCTGAGAGGAGAACATGCCAACCACTAAGCCACCGTGCCACCCCTTATGAAACTTCATTACACAATATCTGTTCCATAAGGAATGTTCCAGAAAGCAGGACAGCCAGCAGATTTGAATCTTCCCAGATTATCCTAATCACGGCAGCGATCTTTGCTCAACAACTGGACTGTGAAACTAACTTTTCTTTAACAGGAGCGAGGATTTTTACCACCTCCTCTATTCCTTCTTCACTTCCTCTAACAACGGAATGAAACTTTCTACTTTGGTCCCTTTTTTTAAGCTGACTGACGGTCAGGGCACTAAGGAAGTAAGAAACGCCATATCTTAAGCTGCTTTAACCAGAGGATGCAACAGCAGGCTTTGTCTCTGCCATAGAACTGTCTGCAGTCGTGTCACATGTCACTGGTGTATTTACACAAAAGCTCTATAGAAATGCAACCATTAAGAGTACGTACAAGTACTAAATGTTTATAAAATATTTCATAACACACAGAACACACAATGTCCATCCATCCATCCATTATCTTCCGCTTGTCCGGGGTTCGGGTCACGGGGGCAGCAACCGAAGTAGGGAGACCCAGACCTCCCTCACCCCAGCCACCTCCACCAGCTCGACTGGGGGAACCACAATGTTTCCTTGTTAAATTGGTTCGTCATGGAATGATACTAATTAAAGTTTAGAGTAGGGGAGTTCATGAGACTGACTTGGTTATGAACTCCCCGTAGTTAAAACTTCAAATAGTTTAGTTCCATGACGAGCCAATTTAACTGTCATACCAAATAGCATGTGTGTGTGTTATATACACACATATACATATATATACATACATATATATACACACACATATATATATATATATATATATATATATATATATATATATATATATATATATATATATATATATATATATATATACACATATATACATACACATACAGTCAAGCCCGAAATTACTCATACCTCTGGCCAATTTTGGGTTAAATTTACTTTTATTCAACCAGCAATTTTTGGAAGCTGAGAAATATTTTTTAACACATCATTGTATTATCTCCAGGGAGATGCCTGTGTCGTTTCCAGTCAAAAATAAAATTGCTGGTTGAATAAAGGTAAATTTAAGGCAAAATTTGCCATATACATATATATACACAAACATATATATATATATATATATATATATATATATATATATATATATATATATATATATATATCAGACCCTAATAGTACCACTACAGAGTGAGTATTATTTGGTTGGTGCATTATTCCTATCCCAGCAGTGTCACGGAGGTGTTTAAATGAAACTACAGCAGCACTGCTGCACTGAAACCCCCTCACCGCATCAGTGTCACTGCAGAACTGACAATAAACAATCCACCACCCAAATGATACCTGTTCTGTGATGATCCTAACCAACAGAGAACAGAGAACCAACGGGGGACTAACAAAAACAAGCAAACAGATCAACTACTAAATGAAAAACTATATGGTAAGTGGAGGAAAAAAGTCTGTGTCCAATCTTTTGACTGGAACTTGAGTTTTCTTTAAACAAATAAATGCTGACAGCTCAGATAAACACCTTTTTTATATATTATTACAAGCCATTTTAATATATGAAAACTATATGGAACTAATATAAAGCACCTGATCTTATGTTAATGAAAGACTTGTTTATAGAAGCTCTATAAAAACCATAATACCATCATTTCATGTTATATTAATAACATACTTTATGACACTCTGGCTGTTTATGTCCACTAAACTAAACATTAGTTCGGTTAATGATTTCTCTCACTCTTTCAGTGTAATGATGTAATGAATGTCATTGAAAACATGTAGTATTA
The DNA here is from genome assembly GCA_019802435.1 of Corydoras maculifer. Taxonomy (NCBI): domain Eukaryota; kingdom Metazoa; phylum Chordata; class Actinopteri; order Siluriformes; family Callichthyidae; genus Corydoras; species Corydoras maculifer. Next base: position 175,867 of record JAFMOD010000969.1, read on the forward strand.
CTAAATCTCGAACTTATAAATATATATAAAAGTAAAAAATAATGGCCTTGGGATTGAGCTTGTGTCACCGGACAAGCTGTGTGCACGAACACTAATAAACAGCTGAATCATGCAAAGTCCTCAGAAAAAGCCAAAGGCAGAGATGTTCGGATGCCCTCTGTAATGGTAGAGCTTATTATCACTGCCCTTCTGGGAGAGAGTCACATTCCAGGCTCTTACAGCTCAGCATTCAAGCTGCACTGAACCGTTCAGCAGTCTGATCTGATATGTGACCGTCGCCTGCGTATATCTGTCAGCACTCTGCCAGCAGAATAAGCAAAATTCACATTTTACAGGAAACATTTTGTGAGAGCGGAAGGGGTGTTTGAGTTTCAGAAGCACTTGACCAGCCTCCTTTATACCAACATATACTGCTCTGCTGCCATCGAATCCAAGCAGCAACAACCCTGAAAAAATTCAGTTCAACCGAACGCTGCCCTGCCAGTAATGTGCACAGACTTGCAAAAGCACGCACCGTCAAACCTGTGGAAACATCAGTTCGATCTCTGATAACCGCCACTCTGTGGAAAGTTTCTCATACAGGTAATAAGAACACGGAAAGCCAGTGGAGAAGGACGAGAGGGAATAAAAGGAAGACGTCTTGCTTACCTTTGAGTGCTTACTGCAGGGAGGCTACAGCCACAGCAGTCATTGTAGTGCGATGGCAAGCCTACTGTAAACCCGTCCAGGCATTCGAAGCATAAGAGATACGGGAGGGAGGGAGGGAGAGGAGAGGGAGGGGCAGAGGGAGAGAAGAAGCAAAATGTGATTGGAGCAGTCATGCTATGCCAGTTCATGTAAAACATTCCCCCTACACCTTATTCTTCCATTCCTACACACGCCCACTGTGTGACACACATCCACGTGCACACTGTTCACTTACCCCCCCCACCCCCCACCCCCCGAATGCTATTAGGCTTCCTCCATCTGATAAACATGTGACTACAAGACTCGGCTTTAGACTTCAAGTCACACATCCTACCAATCACCCACAAACACACATGTGGACACACCCTCGGTGTTTAAACAAACAGCCACTGTGCCAAATCTGATGTGGGCATGCCCAAACACCTTCCTCCTCTCACTGGGCAGAATGACCCAAAAATACACCTCATGTGAAATAAGCACGGTGTGCTGGATGGTTTATGCATTGACCTCATACAGTGGCAGCAACAGGTAAAGGAAAATCAGGAAAAATGTTCCATTAAAAATATATACATATATATTTTGAACATGACCAAACATCTATTAAAACTCAAAACATCAAAAGTATCTCACAATTCTGATTTCTAATTTTAAAATTCCCGGTGGGATTCCCGGTTCGAATCCCAATCTGGGTGGAGTTTCCATGTTCTCCCCGTGTCTGCGTGGGTTTCCTCCGGGTTCTCCGGTTTCCTCCCACAGTCCAAAAACATGGATCAAGTCAATTGAGTTCTCCAAATTGCCCCAAGAGATTTTGTGTGTGTGAGTGTATGCCCAGCGATAGATTGGCACCCTGTTCTGGGTGTATCTGCCCAGCACCCGAGACGTTCTCCCCTGAATGGGCATGGGCATGGGCATGGGGAACCCCCCCCCCGCTCAACCCTAGTAGAGGATAGAGTGGAAGATAATGGATGTACTTTCTGATATCACGTCAAGCAGCTTTACTGCTGTGATTTACTTACAATATCTTATAATACCAACAATTTCATGGGTGGCACAGGGTCTTAGTGATTAGCAAGTTCGCCTCTCAGCGCTGGGGATCCAGGTTCGAATCCCAATAAGGGTGGAGTTTCCATGTTCTCCTCATGTCTGTGTGGGTTCTCAAAAAACACTGAAAGAACAAATTGCCCCATATAGAGTGTGTCTGTGTGAGTGAGTGTGTGCCCAGCAATAGATTCTCACCCTGTCCTGGGGGTATCTGCCCAACGCAGGAAATGCCCCCCCCCCCATTAGAAGATTATAAGCAGAAGATAATGAATGAAGCAAATTGAACATTTTAATCCATAAAACATAAAAATGGTGCATAAAATTGATATTATTAAAAATAAGATTTATAACGTATGTGTAACAGTCAAATATTTAGAACGTTAAGTACCACATAGGTTAGCACAGGGGGGGGGGGGGGGGGGGGGGGGGGGGGGGGGGGGGGGGGGGGGGGGGGGGGGGGGGGGGGGGGGGGGGGGGGGGGGGGGGGGGGGGGGGGGGGGGGGGGGGTGGAGTTTCCATGTTCTCCCCGTGTCTGCGTGGGTTTCCTCTGGGTTCTCCGGTTTCCTCCCACAGTCCAAAAACATGGATCAAGTTAATTGAATTCTCAAAATTGCCCCATATAGAGTGTGTCTGTGTGAGTGAGTGTGTGCCCAGCGATGGATTGGCGCCCTGTCCTGGGTCTATCTGCCCAGCGCCCGAGACGTTCTCCCCTGGATGGGCATGGGGAACCCCACCGCGACCCTGATAGAGGATAAGCGGAAGATAATGAATGAATGAATGAAAGTACCACATATTGCAGAAAGTAATTTACCAAGCTCTTTCTGTGTATGGGCATATGTATGACATGATATAAAATCAGAATTCTGGGAATTCTGGGACATGGGCTTCCATACCCATCAGCTTGAGATCAAGCAAAGATGTTCCTCATACTGCACCTAATGCTGATTGATGCATTTGAAATCTTATTTGGCATCAACATAGCAATAAATACCTTTTATAATATTTTTTTTATCATTTTTTATATTTTTCATAATATTTTTAACATTAATTACAAGTTCTTTAATACTTATTTCGGCAAAGATTCCTACTATCTCATAAACCAAGCCATGAAAGTAGTTAAGATGTTTAAAAATTGGATGAATGCCTAATCTAAGATAAACATTTGTGTTTTCCTTTACTGCCTGCCCTTTTTTTGTGCAGTGAACATTGAACTCTTATCTCTGAGCCAAAGAGGTTGGGGGAAGAACAGACAACAGCCTGTACGAGATGCTGTACTTTATGAAATGTCATTTTATGAAGGGATGTACCATGAGGAAAGTACCGTGTGTTCTTCCTACTTCTCAATAATTTTATCTAAAATACCCTAAACTGATGATAAAGGGACAACAATAATACAAACCTGAGAAACATGAACATGATGTTCAAAATAAATGAGGTAATTTTTTTTAGCTACATAAATTATTTTTAGAATGCATATTACAACAACATTAGAAATGGATCAAATTTATTTAAAACTACATCATTTTATTTTATTTTTTTTACAGATTTTCTGGTACTGTTGTTCTGCACAGGCGGCACGGTGGCTAAGTGGTTTAGCATGTTCTCCTCGCAGCACTAGAGATTCCCGGTTCGAATTCCAATCTGGGTGGAGTTTCCATGTTCTCCCCGTGTCCGCGTGGGTTTCCTCCGGGTTCTCCGGTTTCCCCCCACAGTCCAAAAACATGGATTAAGTCAATTGAATTCTCCAAATTGCCCCATATAGAGTGTGTGTATGTGAGTGAGTGTGTGCCCAGCGATGGATTGGTGTCCTGTCCTGGGTCTATCTGCCCAGCGCCCGAAACGTTCTCCTCTGGATGGACATGGGGAACCCCACCGCGAACCTAATAGAGGATAAAGCGGAAGATAATGAATGAATGAATGAATGTTTTTCTGAACAGGCGGCACGGTGGCTTAGTGGTTGGCATGTTCTCCTCTCAGCGCTAGGGATTCCCGGTTCAAATCCCAATCTGTGTGGGTTTCCTCTGGGTTCTCCGGTTTCCTCCCACAGTCCAAAAACATGGATCAAGGTCAATTGACTTCTCCAAATTGCCCAATATAGAATGTGTTTGTGTGAGTGAGTGTGTGCCCAGCGATAGATTAGCGTCCTGTCCTGGGTGTATCTGCCCAGCACCTGAGACGTTCTCCCCTGGATGGGCATGGGGAACCCCCCCCCCCCGCGACCCTAATAGAGGATGAAGCGTAAGATAATAAATAGATGGATATTAACTTCTTTATATGTATTTGAAAGGATGGATGTTTTTCTGCACAGCCTTCTGATCAAAAAAATATATCTTATATCTCATTTTAATAACTAGTACAATTTGATTTGTATTGTTGTCTGATGATATGTAGCTAGTGTGTAAGGTCAGCTGTGTTCATCTGATGCCTTAAACAGCTTTCCCACTCTACATGAACTTGAGCTTACATGTCAACTGAGCCAATCAGAGCTCTGTACAGAGCTTTAACAACACAGCACGCACCAATCAGGTTCCTTAAAAGATGTCCGATTAGACTGACAGCTTCAAATTTAACTCGGGATCTGTTTAAACAGACGGATATATTGACCGAGGGTTCTGAGCAAATAAATACACGTGGTCATGTTCATCCAGAGAACTTTGAACCGGACATGTAGGATCAATCACGTTGCATCCAGTGCCAGCAAACTGGCCATGAGCAGACTGATGGAACGCTCGGAAAGCTCGTGTAGCTCTGGCTTTATTATTTCTATATTGAAACAGCATGTAAAGCTGAAACGTGTTCTGAGTTTGCTCAGTGATGAGGGATCTGGTCATGAACATCTGCCATCATTCATTCATTATCTTCCGCGTTATTCTCTATTAAGGTCGCGGGGGGGTTCCCCATGCCCATCCAGGGGAGAACGTTTCGGGCGCTGGGCAGATACACCCAGGACAGGGCGCCAACTCACAGACACGCACACAAACACACTCTACATGGGGCAATTTGGAGAACTCAATTGACTTGATCCATTTTTTTGGACAGTGGGAGGAAACCGAAGAACCCGGAGGAAACCCACGCGGACATGGGGAGAACATGGAAACTCCACCCAAATAGGGATTCGCACCGGGAATCCCTAGTGCTGAGAGGAGAACATGCTAACCAATAAGCCACCATGCCGCCCCATCTGCCATCATAAACATTATAATATAGAACTAAAAATAAATAAATACTTGCCCAAAAAATCAAGGATCGTTGCTTTAACCTGGTCCTAGGGCAGTCCTTCTCAAATAGTGGGGTGCCTGGGCGGCGCATAATCATAAAAGCCTCATATTCGGCCTTGTGGTTGATAATATAGGTTATATAAATAAAGGTTTGTTGTGTTGTCACAAATGACTTCGTTTGCGGAAAAAAAACAGCACAAATTGTTGTATTCATTTTTGTTTTGTAGGTTAAAGTTTTAATAAATTCTGCTCCTGAATGAATGTTGCTGATGAATTTAAATGTATTCTTATTTATTGATTTTATTTAATTTTAATTTTCAGTATCAAATGCGGGCGGCACGGTGGCTTAGTGTTTCCCGGTTCGAATCCCCATTTGGGTGGAGTTTCCATGCTCTCCCCGTGTCTGCGTGGGTTTCCTCCGGGTTCTCCGGTTTCCTCCCACAGTCCAAAAACATGGATCAAGTCAATTGATTTCTCAAAATTGCCCCATATAGAGTGTGTCTGTGTGAGTGAGTGTGTGCCCAGCGATGGATTGGCGCCCTGTCCTGGGTGTATCTGCCCAGCGCCTGAGACGTTCTCCCCTGGATGCGCATGGGGAACCCCACCGCGAACCTAATAGAGGATAAAGCGGGAGATAATGAAATAAAATGAAAGTATCAAATGCCAGTCAGTTCAAAAATGTTTCTAGTTTAAGGATTTCATTCGTTTCTGTTACAAACTGAAAAACAAAGTTAATAAAATGATTCTTTGTTCTAAGTTGATCTATATTTCTTTCCTTCCCTTGTTAATAAGGAGACATTGTTATAAAAGAGGTGTACTTATAACAAATTTATAGACAAATGATACTACAGTGGGCGTGTAAAAATACCTTATAACATTTTGTCATGTGCTGGTGCAGGTGGTGGGGTGAAAGTAAGTGTGCATGTGAGTGGGGGGGGGGGCACAAAATGTTTTCTTCTTCCTAGGGAGGGCTTAACAGAAAATAATTGAGAATCACTGGCCTAGGGATATACTGCACTGCAGATTAATAAGGTTTGAGTCACAGCCCTGTCAATGCTGAGCTTCTGTACATACATATACTTAAGTTTGATTAAGTCATAGGGCGGCTTAGTGGTTAGCATGTTCTCCTCTCAGCGCTAGGGATTCCCGGTTCGAATCCCCATCTGGGTGGAGTTTCCATGTTCTCCCCGTGTCTGCATGGGTTTCCTCCGGGTTCTCCGGTTTCCTCCCACAGTCCAAAAACATGGATAGAAGTCAATTGAGTTCTCCAAATTGCCCCATATAGAGTGTGTCTGTGTGAGTGAGTGTGTGCCCAGCGATGGATTGGCGCCCTGTCCTGGGTCTATCTGCCCAGCGCCCGAGACGTTCTCCCCTGGATGGGCATGGGGAACCCCACCGCGACCCTAATAAAGGATAAGCGGAAGATAATGAATGAATGAATGATTAAGTCATCTTGCCTCGCAATATGTAATGACCTCTGGAACTTTGACTCTGTAATCTTGCTAAATGTCTGTAAATAGCTGTAAATTTGTCGTGATGCTCAGCAGCTACATTACCGATGACCTCAGCCCCAAAGTTAAAATAATGTGACTTCAGTACAAATAACTCTAAATACAAAAGGTTGCTCACACAAAATGCAAAACCATCTTTCAGAGATCACAGGTACCTATGACTAAAGCTTAAAACGAGAAAAAATACCAAGGTTTGCAGCTTTAAATCGCGATCTGGGTGAATTTTCCGTGCTCTCCTGTTGGGTTTCTCTAAACTCCCCTATATAGTATCTGTGTATGTCTGTGTGAGTGAGTGTGTGCCCAGAGATTGATTGGCATGTGTATCTGCCCTGTGCCAGAAACATTCTCCCTGGATGGTATGTGGAACCCCCCACATGGAAGTTACCAGCATGAGTCTTTGAGCATTGGATGCTGTGTCCAACCCTGTGCTCTGACCCCAGTCATCAAGTTGAGATTGCAAGCTTAATGAATAAATCTGCTAAATGACTAATTGCAATATTATTTCACATTGGGCGGCACGGTGGCTTAGTGGTTAGCATGTTCTCCCCTCGATTCCCGGTTTAAATCCCCATCTGGGTGGAGTTTCCATGTTCTCCCCGTGTCCATGTGGGATTTCTCTGGGTTCTTCGGTTTCCTCCCTCAGTCCAAAAACATGGATCAAGTCAATTGAGTTCTCCAGATTGCCCCATATAGAGTGTGTATGTGAGGGTGGCTGTGTGTAACCAGCAATAGATTGGCACCCTGTCCTGGGTGTATCTGCCCATCGCCTGAAACGTTCTCCCCTGGATGGGCATGAGGACCCTCCCCCCCCCGCGACCCTAATATAGGATAAAGAAGAAGATAATGAATGAATGTATTTCAAATTGATTGGATGATTGTTTCATGACATCACATTATTTAATTATATATTGAGGTTTTAGGTTTCACATCCTTCTTCACAACTACCAAAAGTACAAAAATGTATCCCTTTACCAAACAAGCAAAACAAAATACATTCTTCATGCCAGTCAACCTGTAATCAGATTCACACCCGAGGGAAATTTTGTATGTCAGTTGACGTGCATGTCTTTGGTTTTGGGAGAAACCGGTGCTTCCAAAAAACCCAAACCTAAATATGGAGAGAACATGCAAACTCTACACAGAAAAGACACTGGAAGGCAGCCGAGGAACTGGACCAAGTACCCATTCCCATTTCTTTCGGTCAATCTAAAAAAAGCACTACCAACAGTGACTTAACACCTGTTGTTTTTAGCAAGCCACGTCAATTCAACAGGTGACACTGCATTATGTTTTGTACCCGTATGCAGAAAAAAATTATTTCTATCTGCAGCTGTGGGTTTTAGGTGGATAATTACCATTCAGTAATCTAGTATAAGGATACAAGTATCGCATGTGGTACATGAGACAAAAACAAAATTATGGCTCGTGGACCCCGTATACCTTGTTCTATTAAAGCGATATAAATACAACATAGATATGCAATATACAACTATAAATATAATATAGAATACATTCATTCATTCATTATCTCCCGCTTATCCTCTATTAGGGTCATGGTGGGGTTCCCCTATGCCCATCCAGGGGAGAACGTCTCAGGCGCTGGGCAGATACACCCAGGACAGGGCGCCAATCCATCGCTGGGCACACACTCACTCACACAGACACACTCTATATGGGGCAATTTGGAGAACTCAATTAACTTGATCAATGTTTTTGGACTGTGGGAGGAAACCGGAGAACCCGGAGGTAACCCACGTGGACACGGGGAGAACATGGAAACTCCACCCAGATGGGGATTCGAACCGGGAATCCCTGGTGCTGAGAGGAGAACATGCCAACCACTAAGCCACCATGCCGCCCAAAAAATATAATATATAGAATTATATAAAATATAGTCCATCCATTATCTTCTGCTTTATCCTTTATTAGGGTTGTGGGGGGGGTTCCCTATGTCCATCCAGGGGAGAACATCTCGGGCACTGGGCAGATAGACCCAGGACAGGGTTTTAATCCATCGCTGGGCACACACTCACTCACACAGACACTCTATATGGGGCAATTTGGAGAACTCAATTAACTTGATCCATGTTTTTGGACTGTGGGAGGAAACTGGAGAACCCGGAGGAAACCCACGTGGACACAGGGAGAACATGGAAACTCCACCCAGATGGGGATTCGAACCGGGAATCCCTAGTGCTGAGAGGCGAACGTGCTAACCACTAAGCCACCGTGCCGCCCAATATAATATCTAATTATGTAAAATATATTATGAAATAGAAATATAGCAGTATATGAGATTGTTAACCATAAAAAGCAAACTGGATGCATTGAGGGAAACTATGCAGGATGCTCTGAACAATAACATGGATCTGTTACAGATGTGCAAATGTGCAAACCCCACCATCAGCTTCCTCACCTGAGAACAGAGCACTTCACCTGGCACTCTACCAAACACTGTCCTAAACACTGTCCCTCCTCTTTATCCCCACAGAACACACATTATTCACACACACGGTCACCTAGACAACAAAAGGACACACGTGCAAGAAGAATTGGGGTTTCATAGAGCCACCGCAAATCACCATGTATAGTGAACAGTCTTCCCAAATAGTGCACTATATAGTGAGTAGGGTGTGGTATTGGGAGTGTGCCAGAGCAAAAGGAAGGTATTTGGCGCCGAAACGACCGCTGTATTTCATCTTTAAACAATATGCCGCAACTCAAAACTGCTTTAAAGACATTTATTTATCCGTGTTATAAAATATACCACGATTTCTGACCAGTTTGAGGGTCGTTTATAAAGTCTTGCCGACTGACAGAACAGCCTGTTGGACGCGTCGCGACTACAAAAAAGGACACACTCGTGCAGCTTCTCGTGGGACAAACCGTGAGTCAGTCAGTCTAGGACAAACTTATTACTCAAGGCAGACTTTTTTTTATGAAGGAGCGTTTCAAAAAGCCTCAAAGCTCCCCTTTTCACTGTATACTAGTCTTTTGAAGGCGAACACCGTGTCCGCCACTACAAGCGCTATAAACACGTTCTCCAAACGTTCTCGCCACATCACCTCCCGTGATGAAGAGGAAGGCAACACGAGAGGACAATGAACTGTCTTCAAAGTGCAACAAGGAGACGTTTCTGACACACAAACACACCCAGACACCCGAACAACAACGCGATCGGCTTAAAGAGACGTGAATACAGACCGTGAGCGGCTGTCTGGCACACAGCAGCCTTTTGTGGTCTTCTAACTATAGCCTTTCCACAGAACCGGCGGTCCAGTGTAGCTTTTACGTGGAAAAAAACACGTTTTCGAGTCGAGATCGAGTGATCGAGCAGTGAACGTGGCCGTGGAGGGAGGTCGGGCTTACAGACGTCGCCTCGCTTCATCTGCTGCAGCCGAACACGTGGAATTCAATCCGGAGTCGGATGTGCGTCTCGTTGCATCACTAACAAACGCCGCCCGCTAGTTTCGAGTCGCTCGACTTGCTGTACGGGTTTCAAACATTCAAATTAGTCGAAAATGGCAGCGAAAACATTCGGCGACGCCTATCGGGCTTACACACGCCATGAGGACCCAACTCCTGAAGGCATTAACAACCGGTGACAAGCACAAACAATCCAGCAACCGCCATTAGTTTACATCGACAACAGACTTTAAACGATAAAGTAACACTTTATACACGCACTACATTATTATATATAACATTCTACGTAAGTTATCTTT
>JAFMOD010000969.1:186324-268103 GCA_019802435.1 Corydoras maculifer
AAACATTCGGCGACGCCTATCGGGCTTACACACGCCATGAGGACCCAACTCCTGAAGGCATTAACAACCGGTGACAAGCACAAACAATCCAGCAACCGCCATTAGTTTACATCGACAACAGACTTTAAACGATAAAGTAACACTTTATACACGCACTACATTATTATATATAACATTCTACGTAAGTTATCTTTATAATAACATCTCATTGGGGGGGGGGTCCTCATGCCCATCCAGGGGAGTACATTTCGGGCGCTGGGCAGATACACCCAGGACAGGGTGCCAATCTATCACTGGGCACACTCACTCACACTCACTTACACACTCACTCACACAAATACACTCTATATGGGGCAATTTGGAAAACTCAATTGACCTTGATCCATGTTTTTGGACTGTGGGCGGAAACCGGAGAACCCGGAGGAAACCCACGCGGACACGGGGAGAACGAGGAAACTTCACCCAGATGGGGATTTGAACTGAGAATCCCTAGTGCTGAGAGGCGAACATGCTAACTACTAAGGCACCGTGTTGCCCCACTAGAAAATCCATTCATTATCTCCTGCTTTATCCTCTATTAGGGTCGCGGTGGGGGTTCCCCATGCCCATCCAGGGGAGAACGTTTCGGGCGCTGGGCAGATACACCCAGGACAGGGCGCCAATCTATCGCTGTGCACACACTCACTTACACAGACACCCTATATGGGGCAATTTGGAGAATTCAATTGACCTTGATCCATGTTTTTGGACTGTGGGAGGAAACCGGAGAACCCGGAGGAAACCCACGCAGACACGGGGAGAACATGGAAACTCCACCCAGATGGGGATTCGAACCGGGAATCCCTAGTGCTGAGAGGAGAACCTGCTAACCACTAAGACACTGTTACCCAATGAGAAAATCATTTTTGTTTAATCCTTTACTGGGTGCGGTGGGGGTTCCACCATGCCCATCCAGTAGAGTGTTTTGGGCACTGGACACACAATCAATATGGGGCAAATTCAGGTAGCCAACCTTGAATCCATGTTTTTTTGTCTGGACTGGCAGGAAGCTAAATTAGGATTCGAACCTGGAGCCCCTGTGCTGATAGGCAGACGTGCTTGCCACCTTTAGAATAACATACTACCATTCATTTATCTTCTACTTAATTTATTAGGGTCTCCATGCCATATGCATCAGCACAAACAAGCACCAACTACAAGAGAAACATTCTATTTCAGTTTCGACAATCTGATGCTGTCATACTATATGTAATGGAATGAATTAAAGCAGCATGATCAGTATGTTTATTTTATAATTTCAATACTTGCTGCTTATATCGGGAGGAAACACTGACTAGTTAAATCTGCTTCACAATTGGTCTAAAGTTGTGTTATGTATTTATTCTCTAGTAATGTATCCTTCTATAAACTCAACTGGTCAGTTATGACTTCCTGTTTAACTAAGGTATAAATATAACATGACACAGAGAGCATAAGAAATTCATAACTCATACTTCACTAAATACCAGACATGACAGTAATGTCCGATAAATGGTTGCTAGGATATAGAAATTAGGAAGTGGCTGTAAACATATAACAGATGAAATGTATCTTTTACCAGAACAACAAACAACGAGATATATTTTAAACCTACTGGAAGTGTACCAGGACTACAAGACCCCACTGGCACGTTCGCCTCTCAGCGCTAGCGATTCCCAGTTTGAAGCCCAATCTGGGTGGAGTTTCCATGTTCTCCCCGTGTCCACGTGGGTTTCCTCCCACAGTCCAAACACATGGATCAAGTCAATTGAGTTTTCGAAATTGCCCCATATAGAGTGTGTACATGTGCGTGAGTGTGTGCCCAGTGATAGATTGGTGTCCTGTCCTGGGTCTATCTGCCCAGCGCCTGAAACGTTCTCCCCTGGATGGGCATGGGGAACCCCACCATGACCCTAATAGAGGATAAAGTGGAAGACTATGGAGATATATATATACATATACACACACACACACACACATATATATATATATATATACATACATACATACACACACATACAGATATATATATATATTTCCGAAGAACCTGGTTTCCTCCGGGTTCTCCGGTTTCCTCCCACAGTCCAAAAACATGGATCAAGTTAATTGAATTCTCCAAATTGCCCCCTACAGAGTGTGTCTGTGTGAGTGAGTGTGTGCCCAGCGATGGATTGGCGCCCTGTCCTGGGTCTATCTGCCCAGCGCCTAAGACGGTGCCCCTGGATGGGCATGGGGAACCCCACCGCGACCCTAATAGAGGATAAGCGGGAGATAATGAATGAATGAATATATATATATATATATATATATATATATATAAAATCAGCTTTTTTTGTTTTATCTCAAACTAAAATATTACGAAAAATCTGATTTTTAATCAAAACATTGATTTGAAAATCTCATCTCATTTCACTATATTCTGCTTAAATCTATACAAAATACTAGAGTCATGGGGGGCACCAATGCATCGGTGTGCACACACACTATATAAGGGCGATTTACAATGGGACAATTTAGAGCAGTTGATTTACCTTGAATCCATGTTTTTGGACTGTGGGAGGAAACCAGAGAACAGGCCTCTCTTGTGAAATCTCCTCTCAAGAACTGACATGGCATGACAGAAGCTGACATTGTGTTCAGTGAATCAGTTGTTTTGAATTATTTTGCTGCTGGAAGATTAGAATCTATTTTCTTGACAAAGGTTTACAGATTTTGATTGTCCTAGTATTTCATGGAATATATATATACATTTACATTTACATTTGTTCATTTAACAGACGCTTTTATCCAAAGAGACAACATCCCTGGAGCAATAAGGGTTAAGGGCCTTGCTCAAGGACCCACACTGGTAACTTCATTGAACCTGGGATTTGAACCCCCAATCTTCAGATTGATAGCTCAACACCCTGACCACTGAGCTACCACACCCAATGCATATATAACATTATGTATTATGCATTATGTAATCAACATTGGTACAATTAAGTTTACCCAAAACATATAAAAACATTCATTCATTCATTATCTTCCGCTTTATCCTCTATTAGGGTCGCGGTGGGGTTCCCCATGCCCATCCAGGGGAGAACGTCTCGGGCGCTGGGCAGATAGACCCAGGACAGGACGCCAATCTATCACTGGGCACACACTCACACACAGAGACACACTCTATATGGGGCAATTTGGAGAACTCATTTGACTTGATCCATGTTTTTGGACTGTTGGAGGAAACCGGAGAACCCGGAGGAAACCCACGCTGACACGAGGAGAACATGGAAACTCCACCCAGATTGGGATTCGATATAAAATCATATTTATTCATTCATTATCTTCCGCTTTATCCTCTATTAGGGTCGCGGGGGGGGTTTCCCATGCCCATCCGGGGGAGAATATTTCGGGCACTGGTCAGATACACCCAGGACAGGGTGCCAATCTATCACTGGGCACACACTCACTCACGCATACACACTCTAAATGGGGCAATTTGGAGAACTCAATTAAATTGATCCATGTTTTTGGACTGTGGAAACCGGAGAACCCGGAGGAAACCCACGCGGACACGAGGAGAACATGGAAACTCCACCCAGATGGGGATTCGAACCGAGAATCCCTAGCGCTGAGAGGTGAACCTGTTAACCACTGAACCACCTTGCCGCCCCATATAAAATCATATTCATTTAATATTTTTAAGAAACTCCATAATTGCCCTTTCACCTTACCTTAAATCATTCCAGATGAGGGCAAATAGCAAACTTGCTGCCACAAAAAATATTCAGGCTTTCTTCAGCTTGAGCTCTTGGAGTAAGTTTACATGATGCGGAACATTCCAGGCCTTGGCTTCTGACTTTCAAACATTGTTCTTAGACTGTTAAGAACTAAAACACTCTCAGAAGAACTACAGCAAAGTACTATATAAGCCTTGTGTGCGTAACTACATGTTGTGTACTTGTATGCATGTTAATTGGTCAGCTTTTAAATCCAGAGGGAAGGGAGAGATTGGCTAAGAGAGTCGCAACAGCAACACGGTCACATTCCAGGCGTACGACGGCAAACAGATTAGCCTCAATTTTCCAATTCATTGGCTCAGTGTTGGTGTGTGTAAGAGTGTCATATGATGGCATTGCAATGCCTCCTCTATTTTTGCCGTCGCTGATCCTTTATGGCATTCCGCTGGCAAGGAAAATGCCCAATGAATGAAGTTTGTTTTTCTTTGAAATGAGAAAGTAAGCTCTTGCTTATGTGAAGAAAATGCTTGTTAGTTTAACCTTCGAGCCTCTTCCTTCTATTGTGCTGCCATTTAATGAATCTCTGTGATGTTCAGCTTTGATCTGGAGGTAAACAATGAGGAACCTCCTAACACTATAGTCTGAAGCAGGCGCTGCTACTGTGAGATTCTTATTTTTAAGAAGAAGGTAGTGCTTGTGGGCGGCACGGTGGCTTAGTGGTTAGCACATTCGCCTCTCAGCTCTAGGGATTCCCGGTTCGAATCCCCATCTGGGTGGAGTTTCCATGTACTCCCCGTGTCCGCGTGGGTTTCCTCCGGGTTCTCCGGTTTCCTCCCACAGTCCAAAAACATGGATCAAGTTAATTGAATTCTCAAAATTGCCCCATATAGAGTGTGTCTGTGTGAGTGAGTGTGTGCCCAGCGATGGATTGGCGCCCTGTCCTGGCTCTATCTGCCCAGCGCCCGAGACGTTCTCCCCTGGATGGGCATGGGGAAACCCCACCGCGACCCCAATAGAGGATAAGCGGGAGATAATGAATGAATGAATGAATGAAAGGTAGTGCTTATTAGGTTTCCTCCTTACCCTCCATGTTCTAAAGCAAAAGAAAGACATTTCATTAAAAGTCCATATTTTTTGAAGATTAATAGAAGGAATGACTCTCTAAAAAGAAGCTGCATGGCAATTCAATTATCCAGTCATGCTTTATAATAACTTTCTCACGAAAAGTCTCTTTAGCTTAATTAATCCTACACTAGGGTTGTGGTGGGCTTAGCGGGTTCTCCAGTTTCCTCCCACAGTCCAAAAACATGGATCAAGTCGATTGAGTTCTCCAAATTGCCCCATATAGAGTGTGTCTGTGTGAGTGAGTGTGTGCCCAGCGATGGATTGGCGCCCTGTCCTGGGTGTGTCACACCTCATAATCATTAAATACAGGTTTCAGTTAGTCCCATTGCCTCAGAGCGCATCTTGCAGTGCTTTATGGTTACGAACATTCAACAAAGATTTTCTGCCCTTGAAATTAGGATTTTTTTTTTTTGTCCATCTATTTCATAACATGATATGAACTGTAGGCGGCACGGTGGCTTAGTGGTTAGCACGTTCTCCTCTCAGCACTAGGGGTTCCCGGTTCGAATCCCCATCTGGGTGGAGTTTCCATGTTCTCCCCGTGTACGCGTGGGTTTCCTCCGGGTTCTCCGGTTTCCTCCCACAATCCAAAAACATGGATCAAGTCAATTGAATTCTCCAAATTGCCCCATATAGAGTGTCTGTGTGTGTGTGAGTGTGTGTGTGCCCAGTAATAGATTGGCGTCCTGTCCTGGGTGTATCTGCCCAGCGCCTGAGACGTTCTCCCTTGGATGGGCATGGGGAACCCCCCCACGACCTAATATTCATTCATTCATTCATAATATTCCGCTTTATCCTCTATTAGGGTCGCGGGGTGTTCCCCATGCCCATCCAGGGGAGAACGTCTCGGGCGCTGAGCAGATACACCCAGAACAGGATGCCAATCTATCGCTGGGCACACACTCACTCACTTACACACACTCTATATGGGGCAATTTAGAGAATTCAATTGACTTCTATCCATGTTTTTGGACTGTGGGAGGAAACCGGAGAACCCAGAGGAAACCCACGAAGACACGGGGAGAACATGGAAACTCCACCCAGATGGGGATTCGAACCGGGAATCCGTAGTGCTGAGAGGAGAACATGCTAACCACTAAGCGACCGTGCCGCCCGACCCTAATATAGAAGATAATGGATGGATGGATATGAACTGTAGATGTATCCGAATATTTTATAGTTAAAAGGCTGAGGAATGTGACTTTGACCGACAACTGAACTGACACTTCCCTCTTAAAGTTTTGCACAAAGCGGTGAACCACAAACGATGCTCGCTTGCCAAGACTGAGCCCTTGGTGGATGCTCCTTTTATATTTATATCTAAGATCGCAATGACCTCACCTGTTAAACTGCCAGTTATGGAACATTCCAGAAGAGTTGTAATTATAAGTTTGCCTTGTCTCAATTTCATTTCGAGTTTATCAAGCCTTAGTTTCCAAATGGGTTTCTATTTCAGAAGCATAATATTTTCTTTGTTATTTGTTTAAATATAAGATTTTTTTCAAACTATATAATTTTTTAAAAAATGAGGTCTGTGTACAAGTCTGTTGTGACTGTCCAGATTTACCAGAAATGAACTCGTACAGCAAAAAACAGCACAATAGAATAACTAATACTCCTCTGTGAGGTGATGTCTACATGTTTGAGATGCTTCAGATACAAGTACTGCTATAAATACATTGACCAGGGCAGCACGGTGGCTTAGTGGTTAGCATGTTCTCCTCTCAGCACTAGGGATTCCCGGTTCCAATCCCCATCTGGGTGGAGTTTCCTTGTTCTCCCCGTGTCTGCGTGGGTTTCCTCCGGGTTCTCCGGTTTCCTCCCACAGTCCAAAAACATGGATCAAGTCAATGGAATTCTCGAAATTGCCCCATATAGAGTGTGTCTGTGTGAGTGAGTGTGTGCCCTGCGATGGATTGGCACCCTGTTCTGGGTCTATCTGCCCAGTGCCTGAGAAGTTCTTCCCTGGATGGGCATGGGGAACCCCACCGCGACCCTAATAGAGGATAAAGCAGAAGATAATGAATGAATGAATGAACATTGACCAGTACATGAGAAATTCAAACTTTCTGGGCTGGATATTTAATGAATGCATAATTATTTGGAAAAAGTTAATTATTAGGTACAGGATTTCTTATCAAATTCGATTTCGGCTGTGTTGACAGTCATATGTTGGGAATATTAGTGTTTCTACACAATATTTAATAGTGTTAAGTATTATAGCTATGAGATAGATTTGGGGGGGGGGGGGGTTCCCCATGCCTATCCAGGGGAGAACGTTTCGGGCGCTGGGCAGATACACCCAGGACAGGATGCCAATCTATCACTGCGCACACACTCACTCACACAAACACACTCTATATGGGGCAATTTGGAGAACTTAATTTACTTGATCCATGTTTTTGGACTGTGGGAGGAAACTGGAGAACCCGGAGGAAACCTACGCGGACACAGGGAGAACATGGAAACTCCACCCAGATGGGGATTTCAACCAGAAATCCCTAGCGCTGAGAGGCAGACGTGCTACATTACATTACATTACATTTGGTCATTTATTAGACGCTTTTATCCAAAGCGACTTACAAGGTGAGCACAGGGTTAATCACAACATCCCTGGAGCAATAAGGGTTAAGGGTCTTGCTCAAGGACCCACATTGGTAACTTCAGTAGACTTGGGATTTGAACCCCCAACCTTCAGATTGACAGCCCAACACCCTAACCCCAGAGCTACCACGCCATGCTAACCACCAAGCCACCGTGCCGCCCACTCACACTTCTTTTCTCTAATTTTTATTGATTGATACTAATATGAAGTAGTCCGAGGTGTCCAATATTGTAAATAATGTCACAGCTGGACAAACGGCTCAGCCAATCGGATCGCAGGACCAGAACTACCTGTTTTCTAAAGGCACTTAACCCATTGTACAATTGTACAAGCATACCAGTCACCTGGTGCTTCAACCTCACCATGGTGCGAATCCTCACTCCATCGTTCCCCCGTGCTAAATGGTGGAATGAGTTCTAAAGAAAAAAAAAGGGTCATTAAAGCCAGATATGATAATCCATCCATTATCTTCCGCTTTATCCTACATTAGGGTCGCAGGGGGGTTCCCCATGCCCATCCAGGGAGAACGTTTCGGGCGCTGGGCAGATACACTCAGGACAGGGTGCCAATCTATCACTGGGCACACACTCACTCACACAGACACACTCTATATGACTTGATCCATGTTTTTGGACTGTGGGAGGAAACCCACGCGGACACGGGGAGAACATGGAAACTCCACCCAGATTGGGATTCGAACCGGGAATCCATAGCGCCGAGAGGAGAACATGCTAAGCCAGCAACACTAAACAACACTAAAGCCAGATATGATAATGATCGGGTAATTATACTTCAGTGTAACTGGTTCCTCTTAAACTACCGACTTGTGTTGTTCTCTCATTTGTTAGTCGCTTTGGATAAAAGCGTCTGCTGAATGTAAATGTAAACAGTAGGTCAGGTTTTATTGCCTGGTGGGAAAAATACCTTGTGAGAAAAGTTGAATGGCTCACATCTGCAGTTATTTATAAAGCAAAAACATCATTGTACTGAGGAAGAATCATTTTAGTTTAGTGCACAGGAACATTTAAGCTGCTTTTAATCCGTGCTTTTAGTCACATGTGGGAATAGACTATCTGTACAGGGACGGCAAACACTCCAGCTTTAAATGTTAAGACACCAGGCTTAGCAGCATATTTATGGAAACCTCATAGGTTTCCGTGTTTTCGTCGTTAATTTTAATAAAATGACAATTTTATACCACCAACCCATGGATAACTAGCCTGACACCCTAACCACTGAGCTACCACACCCACACTTCTGCTTTATCCTCTATTAGGGTCGCGGTGGGGTTCCCCATGCCCATCCAGGGGAGAACATCTCAGGCGCTGGGCAGATAGACCCAGGACAGGGCGCCAATCTATCACTGGGCACACACTCACTCACACAGACACACTCTATATGGGGCAATTTGGAGAATTCAATTGATTTGATCCATGTTTTTGGACTGTGGGAGGAAACTGGAGAACCCGGAGCAAACCCACGCAGACACGAGGAGGACATGGAAACTCCAACCAGATGGGGATTCGAACCGGGAATCCCTAGCACTGAGAGGCGAATGTGTTAACCACTAAGCCACCGTGTACTCTACTCTATATGTTTACGATAATGGAAAGACATACAAGACTTTGGAGAGTTGGGTCTAATCACAAAATAATTCATTCATAATAAGCTTTATTATGAAAGATTTCTAAATCCTATGTAAATCAGCATTTCTTAAAGTGTGCGACCCCCACTGGTGGCACAGGGGCATGATGGATGGGGTGTCCAGCTAACTGGCTGAGAAATTGAGTGAGGAACTGATGCTTTGACGCTGTTCTGTTACATTTCTTTTTACAATGGATAATAAATCAATTGTGCTTTTAGGTCAGCACAGAATTTTTTAAAGTGTGTAATACCCCAACCCCTCTCTTACCCACAGAAAATGATGGGGGGGGGGTCGGACCTGTGGTAAAATGAAGCGTGGAGCTAATATATTAACGTCAGAGTTATAAATGACGTTTTTGTCAAAGATTAAACTCTCATGTCTTGTTGCAAAGTGTTTGCAATTTTATTTTATTGTTTGGATTGAGGGCGGCACGGTGGCTTAGTGGTTAGCATGTTCTCCTCTCAGCACTAGGGATTCCAGGTTCGAATCACCATCTGGGTGGAGTTTCCATGTTCTCCCCAGACACACTCTATATGGGGCAATTTGGAGAATTCAATTGGCTTGATCCATGTTTTTGGACTGTGGGAGGAAACCGGAGAACCCGGAGGAAACCCACACAGACACGGGGAGAACATGGAAATTCGAACTGGGAATCCCTAGCGCTGAGAGGCGAACATGCCAACCACTAAGCCACCGTGCCGCCTATATACATTTAATATAATAATTTAAACCCAATAAGGTAAGCACATTAATGAAGCAATTCTGTTTGCTGACGAACGGCCGACTGACAGTCAGTCTGGTTGTGGGGTGGTCTGTATATTTTAACCAACTGACCTTATGCATGCCATGCTGTGAGACTCTGTTTATCTTTAGAGAGCGTTTTTCTCATGATGAGATCTAAAACACACTCCAGAGAGAACCTGAGTGAGAGCCAAGAATATATTATTTACAGGGTCTCCAAACAATCCACCTACATGAAACCTAACGATGCCCTCTAAATTGTGAGAAATGAAACAGATGTTACACAAATAGCTTTAATATCTGCTCTACATTCTTGCTGATGGCGGCACGGTGGCTTAGTGGTTAGCACGTTCGCCTCTCAGCGCTAGGGATTCCCGGTTCGAATCCCCATCTGGGTGGAGTTTCCATGTTCTCCCCGTGTCTGCGTGGGTTTCCTCCGGGTTCTCCGGTTTCCTCCCACAGTCCAAAAACATGGATCAAGTTAATTGAATTCTCAAAATTGCCCCGTTTAGAGTGTGTGTGTGTGAGTGAGTGTGTGCCCAGCGATGGATTGGCGCCCTGTCCTGGGTCTATCTGCCCAGCGCCCGAGACGTTCTCCCCTGGATGGGCATGGGGAACCCCACCGCGACCCTGATAGAGGATAAAGTGGAAGATTATGGAGATATACATATACACACACACACACACATATATATATATATATATATATATATATATATACATACATACATACATACACACACACACATACAAAGATTATATATATATATATATTTCCGGAGAACCCGGTTTCCTCCGGGTTCTCCGGTTTCCTCCCACAGTCCAAAAACATGGATCAAGTTAATTGAATTCTCAAAATTGCCCCGTTTAGAGTGTGTGTGTGTGAGTGAGTGTGTGCCCAGCGATGGATTGGCGCCCTGTCCTGGGTCTATCTGCCCAGCGCCCGATACGCTCTCCCCTGGATGGGCATGGGGAACCCCACCGCGACCCTAATAGAGGATAAGCGGGAGATAATGGATGAATGAATGAATTCTTGCTGATGCAGGGAAATCTCAGGCTTTTGGAAGATTTGGTTTGGTTACAAGTAGCACAGAGGGAAAAAGAAAACTGAATTGAAGAAACAACATGCCCAATGTCAGCACATCTACCTCTCTATGCTGGGAATTCAGGTTTGAATCCTGGTCTGGGTGGAGTTTTCAGGTTCTCCCCTTGTCCACATGGGTTTCCTCCAGGTTCTCGGGTCCAAAAATATGGATTCAAATCAGCTTTTCTAAATTGCCCCCATTTAGTAAATGTGACCAGCGATGGATTGGAGCCCTGCCCTGGGTGTTTCTGCCCAGCGTCCGGAATGTTCTGCTCTGAATGGGCATGGATTACCCCTCATGATGGTAAATTTGCTGCTCTAAATTGGCTATATATAGTGTGTGTGCCCAGATTGGCATCCCGTCCTGGGTACAATAGCTCGGCGCCTGGATGGGCATGGGGAGCCTAGTCCTTAGTATTGGATTAAGTGAAAGATAATGGCTGGATGGTTGGCACGGTGGCTTAGTGGTTAGCATCTTCTCCTCTCAGCACTAGGGATTCCCAGTTCAAATCCCAATCTGGGTGGAGTTTCCATGTTCTCCCCGTGTCCACGTGGGTTTCCTCCGGGTTCTCCGGTTTCCTCCCACAGTCCAAAAAACATGGATCAAGTCAACTGAGTTCTCCAAATTGCCCCACATATAGTGTGTGTCTGTGTGAGTGAGTGTGTGTCCGGCAATAGATTGGCACCCTGTCCTGGGTCTATCTGCCCAGTGTCTGAAACGTTCTCCCCTGGATGGGCATGGGGAACCCCCCCGACCCTAGTCCTTAGTATTTGATTGACTGATGGATAATGACTGGATGGCTGCTCTAAATGACCCTTATACAAATTGCCCCTATATAGTGTGTACAAGTGTGTGTGTGTGGTTAGACCCTGGTCCCTAGTATAGGATTAAGTGGATGATAATAGCATGACACCCGATGTTATGGGATTACAGGTACCTGCTCGGATAACACCTGAGGGTGGTGACATGCTACACCCTCTCATAGTAGGAATTTAATAAATCAAATAACCTCGGGGGCGGCACGGTGACTTAGTGGTTAGCATGTTCTCCTCTCAGCGCTAGGGATTTCCGGTTCGAATCCCTATCTGGGTGGAGTTTCCATGTTCTCCCCGTGTCCGTGTGGGTTTCCTCCGGGTTTTCAGGTTTCCTCCCACAGTCCAAAAACATGGATCAAGTCAATTGAGTTCTCCAAATTGCCCCATATAGAGTGTGTCTGTGTGAGTGAGTGTGTGCCCAGCGATGGATTGGCGCCCTGTCCTGGGTCTATCTGCCCAGCGCCCGAGACGTTCTCCCCTGGATGGGCATGAGGAACCCCACCGCGACCCTAATAGAGGATAAAGTGGAAGATAATGGATGGATGAATAATAACCTTGGTCTCAAATGTTTCTCTGAGCCCTTTAAGGGAATGAAGAGTGCACTTAGCATGCATTAGGAGCCATGGGAAAGGGATTGTTTAAACATTTTCCTTGTGCAACTGGCTCAAGAGGGAACAAAATGTCTTGGTAATGAGAACACTGCTAAAGTAGACATGCCTTTATAAATGTATTCTTTCAAGAACTCATGTAATTATACCTTAAGCATCTAACATAGGGTTTCCAGATGTGGCTTGTAGGAGAGCCAGTATGAAAAATGGTTTAATAAGCATTCTTGAAAAAAGTTTGTCTTTACAAGCATATAATCAGAAAATGCCGAAAAAGTCATGAGAGGTCGGTGCAAACTCCAGCATTCCACCTGGCACCCTCCCCTTTATTTTAAAAATTAAACTCAGGTCCCAGGATTCCCAAAATCCTGCTGACGTCCACGCACGAAATAAGTCTGTCTGTTTTGCACGATGTCTGGCTGCGTTTTCGGTTTAAGGAATGAATAGTAGGTTTAATGAAGTAAACAGAACCACAGTGTCAAGGATTTTGGGGGAAGTATAAACAAAATCCCTGTGATCAGCGCGTTCTCCTCTTACACAGAACAGTTAAGCTACCCATTATGTTCATTTTAAATAAGGTCGCGACTCATGAGCCCGTTAAACTAAATTTATTACATACAAACTTAAGGTTCCGTCATTGGGACGAACAAAATTGTATGGCATTATTTAAAAATAATGATTATTATTTTCCAGCAGCAGATAATAATAATAATAGTAATAATAATAATAGTAATAATAATAATAGTGCGGCACGGTGGCTTAGTGGTTAGCATGTTCTCCTCTCAGCACTAGGGATTCCCGGTTCGAATCCCAATCTGGTTGGAATTTCCATGTTCTCCCCGCTACCGCGTGGGTTTCCTCCGGTTTTCTCCCACAGTCCACAAACATGGATCAAGGTCAATTGAGTTCTCCAAATTGCCCCATATAGAGTGTGTTTGTTTGTGTGTGTCTATGTGAGTGTGTGCCCAGTGATGGATTGGCGCCCTGTCCTGGGTGTATTTCCCCAGCGCCCATAACGTTCTCCCCTGATGGGCATGGGGAACCCCCCCCGCAATCCTAGTAGATGATTAAGCAGAAGATAATGAATGGATGGATGGAACGTTAGCGCTGGGGATCCAGGTTTAAATCCCCATCTGGGTGGAGTTTCCATGTTCTCCCCGTGTCCACGTGGGCTTCATCCGGGTTCTCCAGTTTCCTCCCACAGTCCCAAAACATGGATTCAAGGTAAGTCAAAGGCTCGATCCCCCATGGGTTCTAATTTTGGGAGAGGACAGTGGACATGCACAGATCCAAGGGTCGTGAAAACTTTTGTGTGTGAGGAGAACTTTGTTAATATGATCCTCTGAGAAAGGTGAACGGTGGGCCTTACTGGAGCTCTGCTCTCGGTGTGGTCCTGATTGGTTAAGTGCTTGATGAGAACCTGAGGTACAGCCTGCGGTGCTCACACACCGATTAGGAATCTTATTGAGAGTGGCTTAGAGTCTGTGTTTGGAAACAAACTCGGCTTCCTTGGGAATCCCTCCAGCGAGTGAGCAAGTATAAAGGGCCCAAATCACCCCGAATTAGGTGGCATGATATTTGATTGTGTGGCTCTGTGGGTTTTACTCTTTCTGACCTGCATTAAGAGATTACGTCGCAGGGGCCACTCACATGGGAAAAAAAATAATAAATCGATATTATTCACCCAAATCTTTCATTTTCATTCATCTCCCGCTTCATCCTCTATTAGGGTCACGGTGGGGTTCACCATGCCCATCCAGGGAAGAACGTTTCGGGCGCTGGGCAGATAGACCCAGGACAGGACACCAGAGACACTCGCACAGACACACTCTATATGGGGCAATTTGGAGAACTCAATTGACTTGATCCATTTGGACAGTTTTTGGACTGTGGGAGGAAACCGGAGAACCCTGAGGAAACCCACGCAGACACGGGAAGAACATGGAAACTCCACCCAGATGGGGATTTGAACTGGGAATCCCTAATGCTGAGAGGAGAACATGCTAACCACTAAGCAACCGTGCCCACCCAAATCTTCATAAAACCAATTGAGGGTTGTAACTTAAACAGTGGCAACTATTTATTCACACGCGATACAACAGAGTTAGATGTTTGCACCTGCTCCTGAATCTACTGTTCTTCAAAGTGGTCACCAGCGTTGTGTAGAACCCGTTGCCAGCGATGTGGAAGGTGTGGTATACCGTTAGCAGAGCCGGTTCTGTTGATGGTGTGAATGGAGCGCTCTACTGCCTGTCGGATCTCTGGAACAGTTCTGAAGCCGATGCCACGAAGTGGTTCCTTCATCTTCAGAATCAAATCAAAGACACGAGGACTTAAGTCCGGGGAGTATGGTGGATGGTACAGTACTCCATGGCATCGGCTTCAGAACTGTTCCAGAGATCCGACAGGCAGTAGAGCGCTCCATTCACACCATCAACAGAACCGGCTCTGCTAACGGTATACCACACCTTCCACATCGCTGGCAACGGGTTCTACACAACGCTGGTGACCGCTTTGAAGGACAGTAGATTCAGGAGCAGGTGCAAACATCTAAATCTGTTGTATCGTGTGTGAATAAATACTTGCCACTGTTTAAGTTCCAACCCTCGTATTCACTCATTCATTCATTATCTTCTGCTTTATCCTCTATTAGGGTCGTGGGGGGTTTCCCCATGCCCATCCAGGGGAGAACGTTTCGGGTGCTGGGCAGATAGACCCAGGACAGGGCGCCAATCTATTGACGGGCACACACTCACTCACACAGACACTCTATATGGGGCAATTTAAAGCATTCAATTGAACTCAAACCCATGTTTTTGGACTGTGGGAGGAAACCCGAGATCCCAGAGGAAACCCATGTGGACACGAGCACTTAAAAACTCCACCCAGATTAGGATTCGAACCTGAATCCCCAGTGCTGAGAGGGGAACATGCTAACCACTAAGCCACCCGCATCGTTATCATCACCGTTAGTTCTTTAGAACCAGCAAACTCATCGGACTGTCTGTCCATCTCGTTCTTTTTTTGAGAATTAGAGTAGAACGCGTGACGATGAGGCGAGTAGTGATTCGCCATCGTGAGAACATCTCCAAATGGTGCGCCGCAGTCAAAGGTGGAGCTAACAATTAACCTAAGTGCAGTGAGGCTTTAACTCGAGAGAAATTCCACAGAGAAGATCACACCGCTGGTGGCTTGCTGTGCTGCTTAATGCATTTTAATATGTTTAATAATTAATAGCAGTTTTCAGCCTTTCCCCAAAATACACTGCCTGGCCAAAAAAAAGGCCAAAAGGTCACATGGCACACAGTCGCCTTGGCATCATGTCCACAAGCTTCTATGATGTCGCAACATCACTCGATGTTCAGAGTTGCATTAATTATTTCCCAAATTCTTGGATATTGCACATCCCATCCATTATCTTCTGCTTTATCCTCTATTAAGGTCGAGGGGGGGGAGAACGTTTCAGGCGCTGGGCAGATACACCCAGGACAGGGCGCCAATCCATTGCTGGGCACACACTCACTTACTCACACAGACAAACTCTATGTGGGGCAATTGGGAGCATTCAATTTACCTTGATCCATGTTTTTGGACTGTGGGAGGAAACCGGAGAACCCGGAGGAAACCCACGTGGACACGGGGAGAACATGGAAACTCCACCCAGATGGGGATTCGAACCGGGAATCCATAGCGAACGTGCTGAACACTAAGCCTTATTCACTCACATTATATAGGGGTAATTTAGAGCAGCCAATTCACCTTGAATCGGGTACGTCAGCATGCCGCCCACTCACAGCATCATCCATCCATTATCTTCCGCTTTATCCTCTATTAGGTTCGTGGTGGGGTTCCCCCATGTCCATCCAGGGGAGAACGTCTCGGGCGCTGGGCAGATGGACCCAGGACAGGGCGCCAATCCATCACTGGACACACACTCACTCACACAGACACACTCTATATGGGGCAATTTGGAGAACTCAATTGACTTAATCCATGTTTTTGGACTGTGGGAGGAAACCGGAGAACCCGGAGGAAACCCACGCGGACACGGGGAGAACATGGAAACTCCACCCAGATTGGAATTCGAACCGAGAATCCCTAGTGCTGAGAGGAGAACATGCCAACCACTAAGCCACCGACTCACAGCATCAGTTAGGGTTAGATAACTGGTTGCGAGCTGAAACAGTCACCCATACAGTTATCATGCAGTGGGTGGCTCTTACCGATTTGCTTAGTAAAACCAGGTGGTGACCGTGTTTTCAGTCAGGCAGTGCAGTGTGTCGCTGTCATGGCTGAGCTTAGATGGTTTTGCATACGTTTTTAATAGAGGTAAAGCTACTCAGTAGACAATATTCTGTTCACTCCTTCCAGCAGGGGCGTTTTTAGGGTTTAGAAACATCAGGGGCTTTAGCCCAGATCCCTTATTCCCCCCTCTGTCCTCTTTAAAAATTGCCCTTTCATGAGTGTATTGAAGCACGGTGGCTTAGTGGTTAGTACGTTCGCCTCTCAGCACTAGGGATTCCCGGTTCGAATCCCCATCTGGGTGGAGTTTCCATGTTCTCCCCCTGTCCGCGTGGGTTTCCTCCGGGTTCTCCGGTTTCCTCCCACAGTCCAAAAACATGGACCAAGTCAATTGAGTTCTCCAAATTGCCCCATATAGAGTGTGTCTGTGTGAGTGAGTGTGTGCCCAGCAATAGATTGGCGCCCTGTCCTGGGTCTATCTGCCCAGCGCCCGAAATTGGGGAACCCCCCCCCCCCCCGCGACCCTAATAGAGGATAAAGAGGGTGATAATGAATAAATGAGAGTATTGATCCATTTTTCATACTGTTGTTACATTCATTGTGTTTGATCTTTTATTAGTTATATTAGTTATAAATTTAATTACATATAAAATATGTCTGTCAGCAGTGGAGAGCACATTCAGTTCTAATAAATGATGGCTTTGGATGAAAACTTTTGAATAAACGAACCTGAGCTTCGGCAGAAAAGCATGAATCTGTTTTACGAGTCCGTCGCAGATCAGACCGTTTTAACTTTAACTTAAGGTTTTGCTTTAAATACCGTAACTTTGAGACAGTTTGCGCCTTCAGAAAAATTCTGACGGTTTCTGAAAGCTGAGAAGCTGCTTTTTACAGCCAACATACAGTTATTACGGTATTACATCGTTCGGCCCCGCTCCTGGAGTAGAGGCGACCAGAGAAAGCTGCTCTCATTTGATTTGGGGCTATTGACAAAACATCCAGGGCTATAGCCCCGAAAGCCCAGGTCTAACGCCGCCCCTGCCTTCCAGAGTACTGAGTAAAGCTGCTAAATGGAATATGTTATTTAATACTTGAGTTACTCTGCTCTCAAAATAGCCAGACAGCACTGCAGTAACCTCGTCTGCATTTATAATTAATCCGTGACATTACATGACATTCAAGATGCCTTTGATCGCAATTATTTATTTAGTACTGGTTCACCATGCTTGTGTGCGGGCCTATTTTTGCAACCAGGTTCTCTCTCTCTCCCTCTCGCTCTCTCACACACACACACACACACACACACACACACACACATAATAGAAGCATTGAGACACAACATTTTGCTCATTAAATTCAGGTTTCATTCAGTCCTATAGCCATTGGTGTGTAAAATCAAGCCCATGTTTATGTATGTATTTTGCTGTAACAAAGAAGGGCCTTCCCCAAACTGTTCTCAGAAAACGTTTTTCAAACACATGACTAGTTGTAAATGGCACTTTTGTCAAGGGAACTGAATGACCCCTGCATTCAGTGATTAAGAGGTGTGCCCCAATAATTTTGTCCATACAGCATAAACCGTATGTTCTCTATCCATTATCTTCTACTTAATCCTATACAACTCGTGAGGGGTTAGGGGTTCCTCATGCCCATCCAGGGGAGAACGTTTCGAGTGCTGGGTAGATACACCCAGGACAGGGTGTCAATCCATCGCTAGGCACACACACACACACATTTAATTGACCTTAAATCCATGTTTTTGGACTGTGAGAGGAAACCGGAGAACCCGGAGGAAACCCACTTGGACACGGAGAGGACATGGAAACTCCACCCAGATGGGGATTCAACCCGGGAATCCCCAGTGCTGAGGAGGGGGGATGTAAATGCACCCCCCCCTTTGACCCTGGTACACTGCAAAAAATCAAAATATTGTTTTTGACTTTAATAGATTTAATAAAACTAATATTCTATCCATCCATCCATTATCTTCCGCTTTATCCTCTATTAGGGTCGCGGGGGGTTCCTCATGCCCATCCAGGGGGGAACGTTTCGGGCGCTGGGCAGATACACCCAGGACAGGGCACCAATCGATCACTGGGCACACACTCACTCACACAGACACACTTTATATGGGGCAATTTGGAGAACTCAATTGACCTTGATCCATGTTTTTGAACTGTGGGAAAAAAACAGAGAACCCGGAGGAGACCCACGCGGACACGAGGGGGGGGGGACGACGACATGGAAACTCCACCCAGATGGAGATTCGAACCGGGAATCCCTAGTGCTGAGAAGCCGCCCTATAAATATATTCTAGTTTGAAGATACCTCAACAAGATACATACATGGGCATGGGGAACAAGGTTCCCCATGCCCATCCAGGGGAGAACTTTTTGGGCGATGGGCAGATACACCCAGGACAGGGTGCCAATCTATCACTGGGCCCACACTCACTCACACAGACACACTCTATATGGGGCAATTTGGACCTTGATCCATGTTTTTGGACTGTGGGAGGAAACCGGAGAACCCGGAGGAAACCCACGCAGACACGGGGAGAACATGGAAACTCCACCCAGATGAAGATTCGAACCGGGAATCCCTAGTGCTGAGAGGAGAACATGCTAACCACTAAGCCACCGTGCCGAAAACAGAAAATCCCTTTGTTTTTTTTTAGCTGGATCAATAAAACGATTACTGATTTGATTTATTACATAGAATAATATTGTTTCCACAGGAATGCGACAACAGCCACCGTTTCACTGATTATCATCCAGCACTTAGCACATACTGAAGTGATTTCACTTTGTCACGTCACTTCGCATCAAACACGAAAGACTGCACGAGGTGCACCATCACGATCCAGGGACAAACACCATGTATCCGTCCATAGTGTGTTTTTCCTCTGTTGACATTAAACACAGACCTGCCACATTATTCTGTTCATCACCACTTCCTGTCACTTCAGCCCATTTCCTGACTCAGAACTCCCAGTGGAACATGTCTGAAGCGAAACAACTCGACGTGATTCTAAATTTAACTCCACGCATTTACAGCTATATGGACAAAAGTATTAGGACACTCACAGCGTAATAACACAAAAATAAACTGGACTTTTCATGAGCTCACATTTCAGAATGGCCCCTTCAGTAGCAGCTACAGCAACGTCCACTCTTCTGCAACATTCAAGTGCATTTGGAGGTTATGGACCACATATCCATAACAGAACCTGCCTCATGGTCTGCTTCCTAGTTCATCCCAAAAAAAGGGCTCGATGGAGACCCAACCGCGTCTTCACTGCAGAAAAAGAAATCCTAACAAGTCAAAATATCTTTAATAGAATTCCATCCATTCATTATCTCCCGCTTATCCTCTATTAGGGTCATGGTGGGGTTCCTCATGCCCATCCAGGGGAGAACATCTCGGGCGCTGAGCAGATACACCCAGGACAGGGCGCCGCTCTATTGCTGGGCACACACTCACTCACACACACACACTCTATATAGGGCAATTTGGAGAATTCAATTGACTTGATCCATGTTTTTGGACTGTGGGAGGAAACCGGAGAACCCGGAGGAAACCCACACGGACACGGGGAGAACATGGAAACTCCACCCAGATGGGGATTCGAACCAGGAATCCCTAGTGCTGAGAGGAGAACATGCTAACCACTAAGCCACCGTGCCGCCTTTAATAGATATCTAAGTAAGATAAATAATGTAGTTTTTAGAACCTTTTTCTTATTTAAAGGAATCGTAACAAAGGCTTAGTGATTAGTATGTTCTCCTCTCAGCGCTAGGGATTCCCGGTCCGAATCCCAATCTGGGTGGAGTTTCCATGTTCTTCCCGTGTCTGCATGGGTTTCCTCCGGGTTCTCCGGTTTGCTCCCACAGTCCAAATACATGTATCAAGGTCAATTGAATTCTCCAAATTGCCCCATATAGAGTGTGTCTGTGTGAGTGAGTGTGTGCCCAGTGATAGATTGGCGCCCTGTCCTGGGTCTGTCTGCCCAGCGCCCGAAACGTTCTCCCCTGGATGGGCATGGGGAACCCCACCGCGACCCTAATAGAGGATAAAGTGGGAGATAATGTATGGATGGGTTATATTTGCAGATATTTGACTCGTTTCATGTTGATGTTTTTCGTTTTTGGCAGTGTTTATAGACCCTGTTTCGTGCCGGAAAAGTATGCAGCATGCCGTCACACCTGTGGACATCAGACTAAAGAAAACACTGTGTATGTATATTACTCTGGATGTGCTTCTAAGAGATAATGAAAAAGAGTCATGTGCAGCTGAGAACTTCCTCAGAGTGGCTTTGATGGAAGGATCTCTCACTTCCTGTATGAGTTCTGTCTGATTATTTGGCGGCTGGCGGCTCCTGAGTGGTACTTCTGTTTTTGTCCTCCTTCCTGTTGTTCAGCTCTTTCAGCCCTTCCTCAAACTGCTCGATGGCATCAGTATCTCCAGCTGCCCGCGCCAGTGCCAGCGCCTCCTCATACAGCTTAAAGGATTCCTCAAACTCACCTGAAAACACACACGGCAGTCTTGTTATACCCGAAGGTTTGCAAGCACACAGTCCAGTTGAGGGCTTACACCCCATAGAGCTGGTGTAGCTGGACATACTATGGGTTCTAATCATCTATCAAATACGAGGGTTGGAACTTAAATAGTGGCATCTATTTATTCACATGCCCATCCAGGGGAGAACGTTTCGGGCGCTGGGCAGATACACCCAGGACAGGACACCAGAGACACTCGCACAGACACACTCTATATGGGGCAATTTGGAGAACTCAATTGACTTGATCCATTTGGACAGTTTTTGGACTGTGGGAGGAAACCGGAGAACCCTGAGGAAACCCACGCAGACACCGGAAGAACATGGAAACTACATCTAGATGGAGATTCGAACCGGGAATCCCTAATGCTGAGAGGAGAACATGCTAACCACTAAGCAACCGTGCCCACCCAAATCTTCATAAAACCAATTGAGGGTTGTAACTTAAATAGTGGCAAGTATTTATTCACACGCGATACAACAGATTTAGATGTTTGCACCTGCTCCTGAATCTACTGTCCTTCAAAGTGGTCACCAGCGTTGTGTAGAACCCGTTGCCAGCGATGTGGAAGGTGTGGTATACCGTTAGCAGAGCCGGTTCTGTTGATGGTGTGAATGGAGCGCTCTACTGCCTGTCGGATCTCTGGAACAGTTCTGAAGCCGATGCCATGGAGTACTGTACCATCCACCATACTCCCCGGACTTAAGTCCTCGTGTCTTTGATTTGATTCTGAAGACGAAGGAACCACTTTGTGGCATCGGCTTCAGAACTGTTCCAGAGATTCGTCTGTGAGGTTGCTCCAGGTTCTGCAGTTTCCTCCCACAGTCCAAAAAACATAGATTTAAGGTGTATTGGCTGCTTTAAACTCCCCCTATATACAGTACTGTGTGTGTCTTTATGAGTGAGTGTGCCCAGCAATAGATTCTGGGTGTATCTGTCCAACGCCAGCAACCACGCACGACCCTACATTTACATTTACATTTACATTTAGTCATTTAGCAGACGCTTTTATCCAAAGCGACTTACAAATGAGAACACCACAAGTCAGAAGCTATGAAGAAAACCAACTATACTGTAAATTCATCAAACCTAAATGTCATTCGATGCCACGGCACATGCCCCCCCCCCTTTTTTTATTTTTTTTATTTTAATTTATTTATTTTTTTATTTTATTTTTAGTATAAGATCAAGTGGAAAACGGTGGCTTAGTGGTTGGCAGGTTCTCCTCTCAGCACTAGGGATTCCCGGTTCGAATCCCCATCTGGGTGGAGTTTCCATGTTCTCCCCATGTCCATGTGTGTTTCCTCCAGGTTTCCCGGTTTCCTCCCACAGTCCAAAAACATGGATCAAGTCAATTGAGATCTCCAAATTGCCCCATATAGAGTGTGTCTGTGTGAGTGTGTGCTCAGTGATAGATTGGCGCCCTGTCCGGGGTGTATCTGCCCAGCGCCCGAAACGTTCTCCCCTGGATGGGCATGGGGAACCCCCCCTCCCCCCGCGACCCTAATAGAGGATAAAGTGGAAGATAATGGATGGATATAACTATTAACATAGAAGATAATAATAACCAACCATAGTAACAAAGGATGAATATTTTGCAGGATTACATACAATGTGCATAATAACAGACTGAAATAAAAACAAACTACAAGCAACTGCATGAATACAATATTTAAAATGAAAGAATTGACCAAACAAACATTTAGTTCTGATGAGTGGAACGTTTTTTCACAAATACAGAGAACAGACTTGTACCTTTGTGCATTAGAATTCCCGCCATGTTTCCCAGAAGAACATGCTGATCAGGGTGACCAGCCACCTGTCCGAGTTCCACAGCTTTCTTCACCTGGGTCAATGCCTCATCGTGCTTCCCCTGCAGATCCAACACCGTGGCCAAGTCACTCATCAGAACAAGGGTCTGCCCAAAACAAAACGACAGTCACATGATCAAATTCGCTTCCCCATGTCCATCCAGGATCAAATGTAATGTGATTTTTTATTACATCTGGTCATTTAGCAGACACAGCAGCCCTGAAGCAATGAGGGTTAAGACTATTGCTCAAGGACCCACAGTGGAAACTTCAGTGGACCTGAGATTTTAACCCAACAGAACCCAACCCCCAACTCCACTGAGCTACCACACTCTGAAAAAATACTTAAAATACTGTATTATATAAATATATACTGTAATAATATACTGTAATAAAGCCATTCCTGGGCGTGTTTCCCTGTTTACCAGCCAGGGGACGAGGAGGTTATAAATAAGTCCTTAAAACATCATGCACTGTTCCATTCATATATCCATTATCTTCCGCTTTATCCTGTATTAGGTTCGCGGGGGGGGTTCCTCATGCCCATCCAGGGGAGAACGTCTCGGGTGCCAATCCATCGCTGGGCACACACTCACACACACACACACTCTATATGGGGCAATTTGGAGAACTCAATTGACTTAATCCATGTTTTTAGACTGTGGAAGGAAACCGGAGAACCCGGAGGAAACCCACACGGACACGGGGAAAACATGGAAACTCCACCCAGATGGAGATTCGAACCGGGAATCCCTAGTGCTGAGAGGAGAACATGCCAACCACTAAGCCACCGTGCCGCCCTGGAAATAATATAAGAGAAAAATTCCAAAAAGGGAAAAACACCTGGCTGGCAGGTGTGAGAACCGAGAACGTACTGACTATATGCAAAACTGTACTGTGACAAACCGAGCACAGAGGGAAAATGCAGTTGAGGTGTGGCGCAGACAAAGGGCTACAGGGCAAGACGTTTATGTTAATTAGCAGATGTTCGCTGAAAATGCTGGTAGGCATTCCGTACCTGAGGATGTGCCTCTCCCTGCTCCTCCTGACAGATCTGAAGGGCGTGGCGGTAATCTCTACACGCTCCTGTAAATCGCTGGCTGGAGGCCAGGTAGCGCGCCCTAGCATCCAGACTGAGGCCGAGCAGCAACCGGGTGTCCTTCTTTTCTTCTTCTGTTGAGGTCAACGATAAAACATGGGAAGACCACCTTTCTAATTACTCATTCATACATTATCTCCCACTTTATCCTCTATTAGGGTCGCGGGGGGGTTTCCCATGCCCATCCAGGGGAGAACATCTCGGGCGCTGGACAGATACACCCAGGACAGGGCGCCAATCTATCGCTGGGCACACACTCACTTACACAGACACACTCTATATGGGGCAATTTTTGAGAATCCAATTGACTTGGATCCATGTTTTTGGACTGTGAGAGGAAACCGGAGAACCCGGAGGAAACCCACACGGACACGGGGAGAACATGGAAATCCACCCAGATGGGGATTCGAACCGGGAATCCCTAGCGCTGAGAGGCCACCGTGCCACCCCTTTCTAATTACTAATTATTATAATTGTATAATAAAGGGCCATTTATCCATAAGTACATTGGAACCCCGTTTGGCGTACGCCTCTCAGCTCTAGGGATTCCCGGTCCAAAAACATGGCTTAAGTCAATTGAGTTCTCCAAATTGCCCCATATAGAGTGTGTTTGTGTGCGCGAGTGTGTGCCCAGTGATAGGTTGGCGCCCTGTCCTGGGTGCATCTGCCCAGCGCCCGAAATGTTCTCCCCTGGATGGGCTTGAGAACCCCCCCCCCCAATAGAGGATAAAGTGGAAGATAATGGATAATGAATGAATGAATATGAAAAATGTGCACAAACATTTGACTATTACTGTAAAAGTGTTCAATTATTATGTTTTTTTTTTATTTACAATGAATTTCCAACATATCTGCATTAAAATATATAATATTTGTATATTTGACATTATGTAATAAGCGGCACGGTGGCTTAGTGGTTAGCATGTTCTCCTCTCAGCACTAGGGATTCCCGGTTCGAATCCCCATCTGGGTGGAGTTTCCATGTTCTCTCCGTGTCCGCGTGGGTTTCCTCCGGGTTCTCCGGTTTCCTCCCACAGTCCAAAAACATGGATCAAGTCAATTGAATTCTACAAAATTGCCCCATAATGTGTGGGTATGTGTGAGAGTGTGAGTCCAGCGATGGATTGGCGCCCTGTCCTGGGTCTATCTGTCCAGCGCTCGAGACGTTCTCCCCTGGATGGGCATGGGGAACCCCCCCCGCGACCCTAATAGAGGATAAAGCGGGAGATAATGGATGAATGAATTATGTAATAAACTGCGTGATGTCACAAGCTGACTCACTTTCATGGCTGACACTAAAACCTTAAATCATGATGTAGTAAAAACCCGAATGTTAAGCACTTATCTAAAAACGTTCCATCATTTGATAGAAAGATGTTATTTGGTTATATGTTGTCACAACATCTTATCTGTTTTCAGAACTTGGAGTTCCTTATCAGAGTAACATTGTCTGCAGGAATACTTTAAGCTTTTATGTTTAAAATCACTTAAACTCATAAGATTCCAAACAGGTGGGTTCCTCATGCCCATCCAGGACAGGGTGCCTTTCTATTCCTGGGGACAAACTCATTCACTCAGACAGAGACTATATGGGGCAATTTAGAGTATCCATTTGAAGCTCAACAGAACATGTAACCACAGTTTTTTGACAATAATGTTCTCCCCGTGTCTGCGTGGGTTTCCTCCGGGTTCTCCGGTTTGCTCCCACAGTCCAAAAACATGGATCAAGCCAATTGAGTTCTCCAAATTGCCCCATATAGAGTGTGTCTGTGTGAGTGAGTCTGTGCCCAGCGATGGATTGGCACCCTGTCCTGGGTCTATCTGCCCAGCGCCCGAAACTTTTCCCCCTGGATGGGCATGGGGAACCCCACCGTGACCCTAATAGAGGATAAAGAGGAAGATAATGAATGGATGGATTATAACAAAGGGGGCGGCACTGTGGCTTAGTGGTTAGCATGTTCTCCTCTCAGCACTAGGGATTCTGGGTTCGAATCCCAATCTGGGGGGAGTTTCCATGTTCTCCACGTGTTCACGTGGGTTTCCTCCGGGTTCTCCGGTTTCAGTCCAAAAACATGGATCAAGGTCAACTGAATTCTCCAAATTGCCCCATATAGAGTGTGTCTGTGTGAGTGAGTGTGTGCCCAGCGATAGATTGGCGCCCTGTACTGGGTGTATCTGCCAAGCTCCCGAGACGTTCTCCCCTGGATGGGCATGGGGAACCCCCCTGTGACCCTAATAGAGGATAAAGCGGAAGATAATGGATGGATTATGACAAAGGGAGGAGCTGGAGCCTGTCTCTTTAAAGGGTAAATGCTAAGAAAACACCTTGGTACAAGTGATCACTCTGTTGCAGGACAGACAGTCATACATTCCTATATAAGGACATTGTAGTCGCTTCAAATCACCTGACTTGCCTGTCTTTGGGGTTAGTACACTCATTCAGACAAGAGGAAATTATGCACACACAGTGAAATATAAAAAACCAATGACATTTATGCCGTGAACCGATACCCGCAGCCCAACCATGCTTCCTAGAATAACTAAAAAAAAAACTACAAGCAGTCTGACGCAACAACCACCTTAACCATATTAATGAAGAGATATTCATCACAAGACCACCACATGTTTCATAATGTGAATGTGAGTCACACTTGTACGCATGGCAGGAAATCACCAGTAAGTAGAACTACAGCTGTTTGCCATTATGAATTCAGAATTAGGACACGCCTCCTCCTTCGTGTTAGTAAATATAAAATGATTAAGACCTCTGACAGATCCAGAAACAATGACAACACCACATATGTTCTTCATTGAGAGTGTGTGAACCACAATGGTACCTGACATGGACTCCGGTGGAAGGTCCTTCTGTTTCTCAATCTTGGCCTCTAATGACTCCGTGCAGAACTGGAAGCCGTGCTCTGCCAAGTCATTCCTTCAAAACACAACGTTAATAGTAACTCCATCCATCCATCCATCATCTTCTACTTTATCCTCTATTAGGGTCGTTTCGGGCGCTGGGCAGATAGACCCAGGACAGGGCGCCAATCTATCGCTGGGCACACACTCACTCACACAGACACACTCTATATGGGGCAATTTGGAGAATTCAATTCACTTGACTTGACGTTCGCCTCTCAGCTCTACGGATTCCCGGTTCGAATCCCCATCTGGGTGGAGTTTCCATGTTCTCCCCGTGTCTGCGTGGGTTTCCTCCGGGTTCTCCGGTTTCCTCCCACAGTCCAAAAACATGGATCAAGTCAATTGAATTCTCCAAATTGCCCCATATAGAGTGTGTCTGTGTGAGTGAGTGTGTGCCCAGCGATGGATTGGCGCCCTGTCCTGGGTCTATCTGCCCAGCGCCCGAGATGTTCTCCCCTGGATGGACATGGGAAACCCCACCGCGACCCTATTAGAGGATAAGCGGGAGATAATGAAATGAATGAATGAATTGACTTGATCCATGTTTTTGGACTGTGGGAGGAAACCGGAGAACCCGAAGGAAACCCACGCGGACACGGGGAGAACATGGAAGGTCCACCCAAATAGGGATTCGAACCGGGAATCCATAGCCCTGAGAGGAGAACATGCCAAACCACTAAGCCACCATGCCGCCCCTGTTAATAGTAACTCACGTTAGTAACTCACTATCACGCATGTTCTAGGGATTCCCGGCTCGAATCTCCATCTGGGTGGAGTTTCCATGTTCTCCCCGTGTCCCTGTGGGTTTCCTCCGGGTTCTCCGGTTTCCTCCCACAGTCCAAAAACATGGATCAAGTTAAATTGAATTCTCCAAATTACCCCATATAGAGTGTGTCTGTGTGAGTGAGTAGATAGATTGGCGCCCTGTCCTGGGTCTATCTGCCCCACGCCCGAAACGTTCTCCCCTGGATGGGCATGGGGAACCCCCCCCCCCCCCCGCTACCCTAATAGAGGATAAAGCGGAAGATAATGAATGAATGAATGAATCTTCAAGCCATCATGGTGTTTTTTGCAGGAACAATAGGGCAGTTGGGCCGCACTCTTCTTTAAAGGTGAAATGAGTTTTGTGGTTAAACCGTATGTGCTGAGACGTTCAGCCATCGAATATGAAACTAAACAAAGTCTGTGTCAACTTACTTATTTTGAGTGGCATAGATGCTAGCCAGCTTCAGGGACATTTCAATGACGGCATTGTCATCCTGTTTGAGAAATGACACACACACAGACGTAAATGCAACACATCGATTACACAACGCTTTAAA
This sequence comes from Corydoras maculifer, assembly GCA_019802435.1. Taxonomy (NCBI): domain Eukaryota; kingdom Metazoa; phylum Chordata; class Actinopteri; order Siluriformes; family Callichthyidae; genus Corydoras; species Corydoras maculifer. Next base: position 214,638 of record JAFMOD010000969.1, read on the forward strand.
AACTGATGTTTCTCATTATCGTCACTGTAAGTTGTGTATGGGAGGAAGCAGCTTTATGTGGCTCTTTCCTTTTACTTTCTACCGGGAGCCATTTCAGATTTTTTTCTTTTTTTACTGTTATGGGATTTACTGTAAGGCCAGCCCCCGAAACTATGAACCATTAATGAATTTATAAATCGCCTTTTATACAGTATCAGCCAAAAGTTTGGACACGCCTCCTTTTTGCTCCACAGTGTCCATGTGATCAGTTCAACTTGATGTAAAGATGGTCTTTGTAATTACAAATCCATTACATTTAGTCATTTAGCAGATGCTCGTGTCCGAAGTGAATTACAAATGAGAACAAACGTAAGACAGCCACACTGTAGAACTATAAAACCCTTTATCCTTTAACCTTCAAACATTATTATTATATTATAAAACCTGATCATACCCACTTTATATAATATATATATATATATTTTTTTTTTCTATCAGGTGTTTGTGAAAGAGATGTGTTTTGGGTTTAATTAGGTGTTTAATTCTACAATTTCAGACTGTCGGCAATCTGTTTGTGTACTACAGTACATACTGTGTACGTCCCCTTTAGTCTGTTTTCTAATGGTCAGGAGGTCAGGACCCCAATAGTAGCACCACAGAGCAGGTATTATGTGTTTGGTGCATTATTCCTATCCCAGCAGTGTCACTGAGGTGTTTAAATGAAACTACAGCAGCACTGCTGCACTAACACCCTCTCACAATCCATCCATTATTTCCCGCTTCAAATTCTATTAGGGTTGCGGGGGGGGGGGGGGGTTCCCCATGCCCATCCAGGGGAGAACATTTCAGGCGCTGGGCAGATACACCCAGGACAGGGCACCAATCTATCACTGGGCTCACTCACAGACACACTCTATATGGGGCAATTTGGAGAACTCAATTGACTTGATCCATGTTTTTGGACTGTGGGAGGAAACCGGAGAACCCGGAGGAAACCCACGCGGACACGGGGAGAACATGGAGACTCCACCCAGATGGGGATCGAAACGGGGAAGCCCTAGCGCTGAGAGGAGAACATGCTAACCACTAAGCCACCGTGCCGCCCCAATAAACAATCCACCACCCAAATGATACCTGTTCAGCGATGGTCCTGACCAATAGAAAACAGAGAACCAACAGGAGACTAACAAAAACAAGAAAGCAGATGGACTAGTCTGTAACAGTAAAAAATAATAATCCAGAAAATTAATTTGGATGTTAGGAGTTCATTAATGCCCCTGTCCTTATTGTGTCCTATCCTGTCACATTTTTATTACAGCCTTATCAAACCCGAATTGCTTCTCTGGAATAATTATGCAAACCAATTATTTAAATGTTTAGTTTGGGTCTCGATCGTGCACTTCGTACCTGTGGCGTTCCACCAGACAGCATGAAGCTCATGGCTGCCTTGAACAGTTTCTCAGCCTACAGAGAGGAGCAAGAGCACAGGGGTCACACCGTGTGCTTCTTTACTGATGGTCATTTTGTCTAAATCAAGCTTTTGAGATCACTGGACTTGAGTGGAAAGATTTTCTTTCGCTTACTCACATTCTCCAGCTGACCTTGAACAAATGCCAAGTTGCCCATCTATTTCCAAAGAAGAACAGAACCACATTTAACCCTCCGGATAAATATAGATATAGATGAATAAAAGCGTATTACAGCCAGAGGACCAATGTGATCACACAGAGGAAGGAGGCAGGATGTGAGAATGGTCGGAATATGACATGTTACCAGACTATAGGTGTAGATGATGGCATCGTTGTTGTGACTTTGATGAGCAAGTCGAATCGCTTTATGTAAGAAGCCGTCTGCTGCCTCCAACTCCCCCATCATCATGCTGTACTGTGAAACAAAAGCTCTTATTACACTGCAGTATTTCTATGAATTACTCTCAAATTCATTCATTATCTTCCGCTTTATCCTCTATTAGGGTCGCGGGGGGGTTCCCCATGCCCATCCAGGGGAGAATGTTTCGGGCGCTGGGCAGGGCACCAATTTATCAATGGGCACACACTCACACACACTCTATATGGGGCAATTTGGAGAACTCAATTGACTTAATCCATGTTTTTGGACTGTGGGAGGAAACTGGAGAACCCGGAGGAAATCCACGTGGACACGGGGAGAACATGGAAACTCCACCAAGATGGGGATTCGAACCGGGAATCTCTAGTGCTGAGAGGAGAACATGCTAACCACTAACACTAACCGGTTCGAATTCCCATCTGGGTGGAGTTTCCATGTTCTCCCCGTGTCCACGTGGGTTTCCTCCGGGTTCTCCGGTTTCCTCCCACAATCCAAAAGAATGGATCAAGTCAATTGAGTTCTCCAAATTGCCCCATATAGAGTGTATCTATGTGAGTGAGTCAGAGCCCAATGATAGATTGACGTCCTGTCCTGGGTGTATCTGGCCAGTGCCCGAAACGTTCTCCCCCGGATGGGCATGGGGAACCCCCCCCATTAAGTAACAATAAATACACCCTAAGCCAGGTGCGCCCACACTTTTCTGGCTGGACAGGTCGCCGTGATCTACCAGGATTCATTTTATTTTTAAAGCTTTAATGTTGAAACCTGTTTACACACATCATTGTTAATATTGTAGAATCAGCATAGAAAACACGCATCAGGTTGCCAAAATATATATTCCAAACCACTGCATTACAATTAAAAAAAAACTTCAGTTATAATGGGGTTTGTTATCTGATGGGAATACTTTGCTGTATTACAGTATTGTATTACTGGAAGTGTACCTTTGCTTTTTTTAGGTGAAGTATAATTTCATCCTCTATTTTCTGGGCTTCGGTCCTCTCGTCAGCGCTGCCAAACAGTGAGAATGCTACAGAGAGCAAAATAAAATGGGATTTCAACAAACTGTTTAAAACCTAGATATTTTTAAAGGAGGTCATAAGCAATTAAAATACAGTGAGTAAAAAAAAACAAAAAACAAATCTGAAGTGCTGAGTCATCAACTCAACAAAGGTCAAATATATAAGCTTACTTACTGTCTAACATACTACCCCCTACCCCAGTAAGCCCATATATATATATATATATATACACACACACACATATATATATATATATATATATATATATATATATATATATATCTTCCGCTTCCGCTGTACACAGACACACTCTATATGGGGCAATTTGAAGAATTCAATTAACTTGATCCATGTTTTTGGACTGTGGGAGGAAACCGGAGAACCCGGAGGAAACCCACGCGGACACGAGGAGAACATGGAAACTCCACCCAGATTAGGATTCAAACCAGGAATCTCTAGTGCTGAGAGGAGAACATGCAAACCACTAAGCCACCATGCCGCCATATACATATACATATATATATATATATATATATATATATATATATATATATATATATATATACACACACACACACACAATCCATTTTTTGTACCTCATTTTGGAAATAGTATCGATCATTCATTCCACTCAGAGACTCATGTGATAAATGTTTATCAGATTTAACTATAATTTATGGATAACATACTGATAAAAAGAATAACTAGTTTCAGTAACTTTGAAATGTTTAACTAAAAATCCTTGATGTAGGAGGACAGGAAAAAAATGACCATCACTTAAAAAGTGACCCTATTCAACACCAAAACTATTTTTCTTTAATTAATAAAATATGTATAATATGCAAGGCCACCGGCGGCACGGTGGCTTAGTGGTTAGCACATTCGCCTCTCAGCGCTAGGGATTCCCGGTTCGAATCCCCATCTGGGTGGAGTTTCCATGTTCTCCCCGTGTCTGCGTGGGTTTCCTCCGGGTTCCTCCCACAGTCCAAAAACATGGATCAAGTCAATTGAATTCTCCAAATTGCCCCCTATAGAGTGTGTTTGTGTGAGTGAGTGTGTTCCCAGCGATGGATTGGCGCCCTGTCCTGGGTCAATCTGCCCAGCGCCCGAGACGTTCTCCCCTGGATGGGCATGGGGAACCCCACCGCGACCCTAATAGAGGATAAGCGGGAGATAATGAATGAATGAATGAATGAATGAATGAATGAATGAATGCAAGGCCACCTTTTGGTTGAATGTATGAAGGTACGGTGAATGTTGAACAAAAAATAAAAAAGTAGTTCCCTGCTTTTGACTACGTTCTGCAGGTTAATCTACATTCTTATAACGATGATGTTAGCGTCCCAGTGTCTGCAAACAAATGTTTCCTCATTCACTGCGTTATGTAGTCACTGAACAGATTACCCAGTCAGGACGGCTATCTAGTTTTTGTTTGGGACAATGAGAACGTTCAGACCTGAACGCGTCTCGTCTTGAAGTCACATGTCTGTAGTGAATGATCTAAATATGCTGCTTCAGTCTGTACTTCTGGGGGTTTTAATCTGTCTACATGCAGCCTGTCTGCATCAGCTGTCTGATCTTATCAACACAAAAGGGACTTTGTTAATTGTTGTTATTACATTCAAGTATTCATGTATTTTATGTCATTCCACAATATAAAGTACAGTACAGTATATCTGGAACCAGACGGCGTTCCCCAGGAACAAGGTGCTACATGTAACAGCTACCACACCAGGGGTGCCCACACTTTTCTGGCCCGAGATTTTCCATTGGACAGGTCATCAAGATCTACCGGGGTCAATCTCTATTTTTTAGGCTTTTATATTGAAACCTGTATACACACATCATGTTAGTATTGTCGAATCTGTTAGAATTGCTCTTTTATTAAACACATTCCAGCAAATAGCACAGAGAAAACCTGATTTTAGTTACACCCTAACACACAGTATACAAACAAATGTACAACAATCACTGTATCCCACATTTCCACAAACAGAACATCCATCCATCTATTATCTTCCGCTTTATCCTTTATTAGGGTCACGGGGGGGGGGGGGTTCTCCCATGCCCAGCCAGGGGAGAACACTTCAGGCGCTGGGCAGATACACCCAGGACAGGGCACCAATCTATTACTGTACACACACACATTCTATATGGGGCGATTTGGAGAACTCAATTGACCTGATCCATGTTTTTGGACTGTGGAAGGAAACCGGAGAACCCGGAGGAATCCCACAAGGACACGGGGAGAACATGGAAACTCAACCCAGATTGGGATTCAAAGAGGGCGAAGATGCTAACCACTAAGTCACCGTGCCAGCTATACATTTCCATTTAACTTTAATATTAAATTACTCTCATAATACATTTCACACAAAACCCGGAGGAAACCCACGCGGACACTGGGAGAACATGGAAACTCCACCCAGATGGGGATTTGAACCAGGAATCCCTAGCGCTGAGATGCGAACGTGCTAACCACTAAGCCACCGTGCCCACGCCCTCAATCCACAACTTACTACCTCAATTTAACATAGTGCTATTTTTGCACAACAGCATTTGTATGAATTTCCGATTCATTCTGTAATTATCTGTAAATAATAACACACTATAATAACACTGTGCATTCATTCATCCATCATCTTCCACTTTATCTTCTATTAGGGTTGCGGGGGGGTTCCCCATGCCCATCCAGGGGAGAACGTCTCGGCACACACTCACTCACACACACACACTATATGGGGCAATTTGGAGAACTCAATTGACTTGAGCCATGTTTTTGGACTGTGGGAGGAAACCGGAGAACCCGGAGGAAACCCATGCAGACTCGGGGAGAACATGGAAACTCCACCCAGATGGGGATTCGAACCGGGAATCCCTAGTGCTGAGAGGAGAACATGCTAACCACTAAGCCACCGTGCCACCCAATGATGGAAAAAATCTAAATAAAAAAAATCTAAAAAAAAAAAAAAATCACAATAAAAAAGGACGAACAGAACAGTTCGAAACCGGAAGTCTTCTCTGTTCCATATTGCAAAACGCTTTGCCAGTTAATATTTAAAATCATGTGAGCAGAACTATTTCTTAGCAAACAAAAGCTGAATAAAGCTGAATAAAGTTGGGTAATGGTTTTAAAAATCAAGAATAGAAAAGGAAATAAACGTACAAAGCTTAAGGAACACAAACTGATTTCCGGTCCTTCCTGCAACAAAGTTATGCAAAACATGAAAGGCACAATATCCGGTTACATAGACAAACATTTTAATAATACAGTAGTGAAGCCAAGTGGTCCAGAAAGCGGCCGATCTGAGCAGATCCACGTCGTGTTTTCGACACGACAGAACAGCAGACCCTGGCGGAACAATCCTGTGGTTCGTTCCATAAACTTTACAATTGTTTTCACATATTTTTGACAAACCAAACGTTCTGTGACGGAAATGATTTTTACAAAGTTTTTATTTTGGATCAAATTACACATTTTGGTGCACTGGCCATTTTATTAGGTACAGCTCATTGTTTCTGTATATAATATTCAGATGGACTTGTAGTTCCACAATTCCATTCTGTAGTCCCCTTCACTCTGTTCTCTGATGATCAGGACCCACAGATCCATGTATTAGGTATTATTAAGGTGGTGGATGATGGTACGAGTGGATCAGACATCTGTATGCTGTGATTGCACTACCACCATGTCAGGTGCACTGCAGTACTGAGAACTGTCCACCACCCTAAACCCTCCTTTGTGGGGGTCCTGATCATCACAGAATATATTGAAGACTCAACTCAACTGCATTTACATTTACATTTGATCATTTATTAGACGCTTTTGATCCAAAGTGACCTACAAGGTGAACACAGGGTTAATCACAACATCCCTGGAGCAATGAGGGTTAAGAGTCTTGCTCAAGGACCCACACTGGTAACTTCAGTGGACCTGGGATTTGAACCCCCAACCTTCAGATTGTGGTTAGCATTAGTGGTTAGCACATCCATCTCTCAGCACTAGGGATTCCTGGTTCGAATCCCCATCTGGGTGGAGTTTCCATGTTTTCTCCGTGTCCGCATGGGTTTCCTCCGGGTTCTCCGGTTTCCTCCCACAGTCCAAAAAACATGGATCAAGGTCAATTGAAAATTACCAAAATTACCCCCCTTATAGAGTGTGTTTGTGCCCAGCAATAGATTGTCGCCCTGTCCCAGGTGTATCTGCCCAGGCGCCAATCTATCACTGGGCACACACACACTCACACACTCTATATGGGGCAATTTGGAGAATTCAATTGACTAAGTCTATGTTTTTGGACTGTGGGAAGAAAACCGTAGAATCCGAAGGAAACCCACGTGGACACGGGGAGAACATGGAAACTCCACCCAGATTGGGATTCGAACCGGGAATCCCTAGTTCTGAGAGGAGAACATGCCAACCCCTAAGCCACCTTTCCCCCAGTAGCTATACATTTCCATTTAACTTTAATAGAAAATTGCTCACTTCATAAATTTTACAGTCGAATGATATTTTAATTAATTAATTAATTTATATTTGAATAAATAGAGTGTGTCTGTGTGAGTGAGTGTGTGCCCAGCGATAGATTGGCGCCCTGTTCTGGGTGTATCTGCCCAAAGCCTGAAACGTTCTCCCCTGGATGGGCATGAAGACCCCCCCCTCCCCCCCGCGACCCTAATAGAGGATAAAGCGGAAGATAATGAATGGATGGATGGGGGGGGGGGGAGATGCTGATCAGAGAACATACCAAAGAGGACTAACAGAGTATGTAGAGAAACAGATGGACTACAGAATGGAATCGTAGAACTACAATATCCATCTATATGAGCAGCCGAGGTGAAAAAAATACAGTGAGGGTTAACCTGAGGAGGTGGACTTAATGAAATGACCGGTGAGAGTGTATAGTGAGTGGAATCGATACAATTAACAATGAAGTTCGAGTGGAAGGGAAAACCAATAAAGCGTCGAAGATGACTAAACAGTGCCATCTACCGGTGGAATACTGTAAGTGACGAACGTGACGTGTTAACAGCCATCACCTTGGAACCTGGATTAGCGTTTTATTCTCGAACACGACGCCCCAAGATATTACAGTGTAAAAAACGAGATAGCTGGTGATATTTGAGACATTTGAGACATACCCAGCACCGCGTACAGAGCAGAGTGCCGCCGCTGATGATGATGATGATGATGGAACTCTTCCTCCTCATCGCTGCGCCACCATGACGGTTCACCTGCCTGTGTCGACACGCGGCGTGGCAGCGGCTGAGCTCTGCCGGGTTTAAAGGACGGTCTGACAGCATGCCGCAACCCACGAACAACTACATTATTCAAACAAAACGTTCGTAAACCCAAAAGTCTCGAACAGTTGCACAGCGCCATGATTCTTTTCTTCTTTGCAGTAGACAAATGTTACTGCCCCCTATTGGACTGGAGCGGGGGGGGGGGTTCCCCATGCCAACGTTTTGGGCGCTGGGCAGATACACCCAGGACAGGGCGCCAATCTATCACTGAGCACACACTCACTCACACACACTCTATATAGGGCAATTTGGATAATTCAATTGACCTTGATCCATGTTTTTGGACTGTGGGAGGAAACCCACACGGACACGGGGCGAACATGGAAACTCCACCCACATTGGGATACGAACCGGGAATCCCTAACGCTGAGAGGAGAACATGCTAACCACTAAGCCACCGTGCCGCCCGGTAGCTATACATTTCCCATCCATCCATTATCTTCTGCTTTATCCTATTAGGGTTGCGGGGGGGTTCCCCATGCCCATCCAGGGGAGAACGTTTCGGGCGCTGGGCAGATAGACCCAGGACAGGGTGCCAATCTATTGCTGGGCACACACTCACTCACACAAACACACTCTATATGGGGCAATTTGGAGAACTCAATTGCCTTGATCCATGTTTTTGGACTGTGGAAGGAAACCGGAGAACCCGGAGGAAACCCACGCGGACACGGGGAGAACATGGAAACTCCACCCAGATGGGGATTCAAAGAGGCGAAGATGCTAACCACTAAGTCACCGTGCCAGCTATACATTTCCATTTAACTTTAACATTAAATTACTCTCATAATACATTTCACACAAAAGTTGAGTTTTTTCCAGCTCCATTAATCATATAGATGAACTTTGTAGTTCTACAATTCCATTCTGTAGTCCATCTGGTCCTCGACATACTTTGGTACTTCCCTTTACTCTGTTCTCCAAGATCAGGACCCCCACAGAGGAGATTTCAGGTGGTGGATGATTCTCAATCATGCAGTTGTGGCGTGTTAGTGTGTTGTGCTGGTACAAATGGATCAGACACAGCAGTGCTGCTTGACAGAGAACAGTCCACCAATCCATCGGAGCCACTCATATCCACCACCCTAATAATACCTGCTCTGTGGGTCCTGTGAGTGAAAGGGACTAACAGAGTATGTATAGAAACAGATGGACTAAAGAATGGAGTTGTAGAACTACAAAGTCCATCTGAAAGATAAATGGAAACGGCCATTCATGCTCATGGGTTCTCTCATCATTGCTACTGTGACGACACTCAGCTCCACCTGTCTTTTACTCCCCAAGACATCTCTCCCAAATATTGTATATATATATATATATATATATCATGAATCAGCTTAGTGGTTAGCATGTTCTCCTCTCAGCACTAGGGATTCCCGGTTCGAATCCCCATCTGGGTGGAGTTTCTATGTTCTCCCTGTGTCCACGTGGGTTTCCACCGGGTTCTCCGGTTTCCTCCCACAGTCCAAAAACATGGATCAAGTCAATTGAGTTCTCCAAATTGCCCCATATAGTGTGTCTGTGTGAGTGAGTGTGTGCCCAGTGATAGATTGGCGCCCTGTCCTGGGTGTATCTGCCCAGTGCCCAAAACGTTCTCCCCTGGATGGGCATGAGGAACCACTCCACGACCCTAATACAGGATAAAGCGGAAGATAATAAATGGATATACCATGAAGCAGCTTGCTGTTTATATTAATCTGCATTTCTATTTATGGCACATTAAATTTAAAATATTATTATTGTATAATCATACATTGATTCAAATGTGAAGCACTTGGGGTGTATATTATAGAATAACAGCATGGCTAAACAAAGAGCTCAGCCAATAGGACTTAAGTCTTTGGGAACTACCCAATATTCAATGAAGAACTACCATTAAGCAATAACATGAAAAAAAGAAGAAAAAATAAATAAAAATAATAATAATGCGGCATGGTGGCTTAGTGGTTAGCATGTTCTCCTTTCAGCACTAGGGATTCCCGGTTCGAATCCCCATCTGGGTGGAGTTCCCATCTTCTCCCTGAGTCTGCGTGGGTTTCCTCCCACAGTTCAAAAACATGGATCAAGTCAATTAAGTTATCCAAATTGCCCCATATAGAGTGTGTCTGTGTGTGTGTGCCCAGTGATGGATTGGCACCCTGTCCTGGGTCTATCTGCCCAGCGCCCGAAATGTACTTCCCTGGATGGGCATGGGGAACCCCACCGCGACCCTAATAGAGGATAAAGCAGAAGATAATGAATGAATATGAACAATAAATAAGTTTCAATTTCTTCAATAATGTTGAACTCTGTGGCAAGATGAGCTCCTACTTTAAATAATGTGTAGAAATATGGCAAACTTGTAGAATAATTATTGTAGTCCTCCATATTTGGACCTGACAAGATTCATGACTTCAATACAAATTCCGTTCACATCATCCAAATATTGACAAAAAGTTCTTTTATTCAGCCTTTTTCCGATAATTCCATTATTGCAGATAAAGCATTAAATAATACTTCAAAATAAAAGCTCTTTAAGAGCTCAAGTAAATGTACTTAAGTCATACATCAGCGTGTGTCCTGTTGAACTGCTGTAAAATGTAATCTACCGTGAAAATATGTATAAGTGCACACCTGCCGCTTATTGATTTAGACAAGAGGATCACCCTCCTCCCTCCCACCCCCCAAAGAAAATGACAGAAAAATGACAGCGGACAACTGACAACGTGGCAGTATGGTGCCTCGACTGCATGCATGTGGTGGGTGGACGATCCATTTCCTGCATCATACATGTTTATCGATTTTGGATTTAAGATGTTCTTTGTAAGCCAGGATATCTTTGCTCCACTTGGTGATGGTCTGATTCTCACAAACCCAGATCTCCTGAGCTACCTATGAAAAAAAATAAAAAAGCATGCCAATGTTTCTCTGAGCAAAAGAAGACCGGTTTCAGACTCTGAGCAGGACTGGCAGACGAGTAGGAAACAAACCTGTTGAATGAGTCGGAAGTCGTGACTAACCAGCATCATTCCTCCCTCAAAGTCATTGATGGCATCAGCAAGAGCATCGATGGTTTCAATATCCAAGTGATTAGTAGGCTCATCAAGGAAGAGCATGTGGGGGCTCTGCCAAGCCAACCAGGCAAAGCATACACGGCACTTCTGCCCATCAGACAGGTTTCTGATGGGACTTACCTAGAGTCAGAAACAAGACAAGGTTATACAATAATGGCACTCTGTATTAGTATTAGGGATAAGAACATTTTTAAGGTCATTTAGCAGATGTTTTTATCCCAAGTGACCTACAAGGTGAACACAGGGTTAATCACAGCATCCCTGGAGCCATGAGGGTTAAGGGTCTTGCACAAGGATCCACACTGGTAACTTCAGTGGACCTGGGATTTGAACCCCCAACCTTCAGATTGATAATCCAACACCCTGACCACTGAGCTACCCCACCCTTTACTAACCATTTTTACATTTACACTTACAATCATTTAGCAGATGCTTTTATTCAAAGCGACTTACAAATGAAAACAAGTCAGAAGTTATGGAGAAAACCAGCTACACTGTAAAATCATCAAACCTAATTGTTATTTGGGATCAAATGATTTTGATCCCAATTAAAAGCATTACAATTAATCCATAATAAGAGTGCCTCAACATTGTCATTACATTCATAAATAGCTGCAGTATTTCTCCCTTTATGTGTTTCATTTATTAATTTTCAGTTTTGTACATGTTCCTATACAAGTATATACTTTAAACATGTTTACTACATATGCATTTAAAACCTTAAAAGTAGCTTTAAGTAAGGTGTAAGGGGGGGGGTGATTTTTGGGAACAACAGAGCATAGAATTGATATTTGATGCTTTTATGTCTCAAATTAAATAATTAATAATAAATACGCATTATGGTGGTGCTGTAGACCGAGTGGCAAACCTCAAACGGAACAAAAATAAAGTCTCACTTATAAAACACATGTCTGTTTATTTTGTCTGTACTTTTTATCTTTTAAAATAATGTGAAAATGCACTTGAAAAACAAGGTCATAGGTTTTTACAAACAAGTTAGTGTTTTTTTTTTTGCCAAAGTCCTGCAGTGTCTTTTTCTAATAACAAAATAATGTAAAAATGTTATTTTATGTTAACATGAAATAATTAAACAGTGTATTGTTTCTCAGATTTCTGACCCTTTTTGCTAAAATGAATTTTGCCATAATAATCGTGATTATTTCTTAGACAATAAATCACACCATCAAAATCCCTAATCAGTATCAAACATCAGCATATTCAGTCAAGCTGCATGCATGTTTCAGCATCCGGCATAACCAACCTGCTGTTTGCCGGTAAGTCCATATCGACCGATGATCTTCCTCATCTCCTCTTTCTCTTTGATTTCTGGGTAGCACTTCATCATGTACTCGAGTGGGGACAGATCGAGATCCAGTTGCTCGGTCAGATGCTATAGGAAAGAAAATATATATATAATAAACGACCTGTCTGACGTATAAACATGCAGAAAATGAGACGTTTCAGATGTCTTACCTGATGATATCTGCCGATCTTGACATGGGAGTGTTTCCTAATCATTCCATCAGTGGGAAGCAGCTAAAGTAGAGAATGTGTTGAATTAGTTACATATTTTTTTAAAAATTGTAATAATAATAATAAAAACCTGCATCTACATTTTATTTGCTTTTTTCAAAACACATACCTCTCCAGTAAGCAGCTTCAGTAGTGTAGATTTACCGGCCCCATTGGGCCCCACAAGGGCCACTCTAGTATCCAGGTCAATACCAAATTCCAGGTTTTTATAAATAACTGGCTAAAAACAAAAAAACAAAAAATTATAGAAAAATGTTTACAGAATAAAGTAAATAACACACCAGGCTAAAGCAATCATTTAAAAAAAAAAAAAAAAAAGAATTTTAAAAATAAATAATTTTTTTTTTTAAATCTGATATTTTCAGTCATAACAAAATTGTATATTAAACTACAATTAAAACATTACCATAAACTCATCCATTAAAACAAACTGCAGCACAAAAGTCTGGCATTCCTACCGAATCAGGTGAGTATTTGAAGCTGACATTTTGAACCATAATGACAGGAGGGGGGATCTTCCCACAGGAAGGAAAATAAAATGACAGTGTCTGAAGAATAAGAGAGACAAGATCACAAATGGTAAGGAAGCATTGAATATCACAAAATCTTATTAATCACTTTGCTAATCCATAGCAAGGAATCAGAAAAAGCAGATGTTTCACCTTGTCATTGACGACCCGCTCGGTCAACCCTGAAGCCACCATCTTTTGCAGCGTTTTCTCTTTGCTTTGGGCCTGACGAGCTAGTTTAGCAGAACCATGACCAAAACGTGCTATGTAGTTCTAAAGAGTAGGAAAAAGCTTTGATTTGTAACATGTTTATTTGTGTTATAATGAATTTTCAGCAAAGCAGACATGAACAATCGAAAGTACCTTCATATGAGCGATTTGATCCTGTTCCCAATTAAAGCGCTTCATTTGGTTTTCCTCGAGCTCCTCTCTGGTCTTTACATACTGGTCATAGTTTCCCTACAAAGAGACATAAATCAGCTTCCATCAAACAGATTTAGTAATAAAACTACTGACAAGCGATTTCATGATTCCTCTGAATCAATAAAAAGACTTGGTTCACTTAAAGGGGTGGCACGGTGGCTTAGTGGTTTGCATGTTCTCCTCTCAGCGCTAGGGATTCCCGGTTCGAATCCCAATCTGGGTGGAGTTTCCATGTTCTCCCCGTGGGTTTCCTACCACAGTCCAAAAACATGGATCAAGCCAATTGAGTTCTCCAAATTGCCCCATATAGTGTGTATGTGCGTGTGTGAGTGAGTGCCCAGCGATAGATTAGCACCCTGTCCTGGGTGTATCTACCCAGCGCCCGAGACGTTCTCCTCTGGATGGGCATGGGGAACCCCACCGCGACCCTAACAGAGGATAAAGCAGAAGATATTGGATAGATTTGTTTTAAAACAAACAGCAAATTCATCCAGAAGAGAGGTCATGTGTATACAATAGGTTTTATAATAGCTCAGAATAAGGCACAGCCAATCAGATTTTCAACAAGACTTGATTAGTTAAGCTGTGGGAAAAGCAGCAGATTTATTCTAAAAGTTTTAATATCACTATGAACAGATTAAAGCATCGTGAGTGTGAAACAACGTCTTTACCGTATAGTATTTCAGCTTGCACTGATGCAGGTGGATTATATTTGTGCACACACCATTAAGGAAGTCTTGGGAGTGGGATATCAGGACTAATATTCTTTTGAATCTAAAAGAGAAAAAGACAAATTGAAATGGTTGAAACTCAGGGAAAACAAATCTGAGCAAAGCTAGACATTTACTCGCACACGGATCAGAAAAACGCTTCGGTCTGGTTTTTGTCAAAGCCAAGGGTGCACTGAGAAATAATACTGCTTGACACCGAGGCTACAATTCGGCCTTTTGTTTACATCATGTCACCTGTGTTAAGCCATTAAGGGCTTGAGAAACTGCAGGAAACTTACTCCTTTAGTTCTTCCTCCAACCACACACAGGCATCAAGGTCCAGGTGGTTTGTGGGCTCATCCAAAAGCAACATGAAGGGTTTCAGAAACAAAGCTCTGAAAATAGAGGCAAAAGACTAAAATCAATTTTAATCAGGAATACCATGAGCCAAAAAATGTGAAATAAATAAAAGAACAGCTGCAGTAATCAGATTTTCGCTTCGGACGATTTTTGTCATTGCACAGACACGTCGCAGGTCACTGCTTGATGGATGTGCTATCATTCGGCCTTTTAGGTCATCATTTCACAGCAGCGCAACAAGAGAATAAGGCTCAGTGGAGGTCATACGTTTGGTGGGAAGAGCTCCCGATTAATTACAGAAGCATTTCCCCAGAACCCAAAAACCAACGAGGACTCACCTGGCAAGAGCAACTCGCATTCTCCAGCCACCACTGAAGTCTTTGAGCTGCTTTCTCTGCATGGCGGTGGTGAAACCGAGGCCATGGAGGATCCGGGATGCGCGCATCTCTGCTTTATCGGCGTCCAGCTCCTCTAACCGCTCGTACAGATCTGTCAGCTTTTCACAACTGGCTGAAAACAAAAGTTTAGACGATAGACGATGCTGAATCAAGGACGAAGGTCTTGATATCAAACCAATCAAATTGACATTTGTTCCTTAACTGAACACTGCCACAGTAGCATGTTATGCTAATAAGAAAGGTGTTCAGAAAGGGCTGTACTGTCCCACGCCTAGGAAAGGAAGCTATGATATACAGAATAGCCCCTATGAAAACGTGGCCCTCTGACGGTTCATTAAGGACCGTTGTGTAACTCACCATCTTCGTGAGCAAGCCTCTCTGCCTCTTGCTCGAGCTTGATTCGTTCCTCATCAACCTCCATGACACATTGCAGTGCTGTCTTCTCACTGGGAGGCATCTCACGAGTGAGGTGGTAAATATCAATGTGTTCTGGAATGGGCACCTCCCTGTGGCCAATAGCTGACAGCAGCATGGATTTACCTGGACACAGTTAAATCAAACAGGTGGGTTTTGGTCTGCAGCAAAGCTCTGAATGCTAAAACGTTGCAGCAAATAAACAGAATATTAAATTAAAAATTAAATTGGGTCATTTATTGGACGCTTTTATCCAAAGCGACTTACACTTAGCACAAACTCAGGTCTATACTTTTTCTACACTGTTACAAATCATATATTATTATTATTATTATTTATTACTTATATATAACAGATATTTTTTATTTTATTATTAGCATTATTAATACTACTAATACTACTTATTATGGTTATTGTTATTGCTATTATTACTAGGTATTATTGTTATTATTATCATTACTGTTACTATTTAAATCGCATTTACATTGCCTTTCATTGTCACTATATAATCATAGTATTTAAACTTTTTTACTGTTGAATTCCGTTACATCACACTGCATTTCACTTTCTTGTTTTGTCTAAATGTCTTGTAACCGTGGGACAGCGAGGAATGTAATTTCGATTACTTTGTATGTATAGAACATGTGAAGGACTTGACAATAAAGCCTACTTTGAACTTTGATAATGTGTATCCACTGCAGCAGAGAGGGTTAAGGAAACATTCTGGCAACAACCTGATGAATATTTATTCGCCTATGGAGTAAATCTGGTTTTTCAATACAACCGTTTTACCTACCGTGAATTAAATTTTTGTAAAACAATTTTTTTTAATTAAAAATAACAGGAAATTAATCAGTTCCCAACCCTTACACAGGATTCATTTTCATAACCTTACATTGCAAATAAACCATTTACAAGGTTGCATACCAAAAGAATTTTTTTTTGATAAAAGCTGTGTTTAAAGCAAACGTTTTCTAAAAAGCAGTACCTGTTCCGTTGAGGCCAATAAGACCATAGCGGCGTCCGGAGTTGAGCTCCAGACAGGTGTCACTGAGCAGCTCCTGCCCGTGGAAGGTCAGGGAGAGACTGCTGATGTGCACATCTGTGCTGTTGGGGTGAGAAGCCAGCACTCCAGTTACAGCACGTGCCTCAGTCTTCTTTAGCTCAAACTCATCCAACTCCTTTGTAATACTGGCAACACCTGTGTAAAAAAAAAAAAAAGACATAAATGACATCACAGAGGTCGAGAGTTGCAAATTTATGTAGTCAGCAGATTTAAACATATCTTTTCTTGATTCAACTCTGAACATTATAAAAACAGTCTTAAATTTTGTGACTGGCAAAGAACTGTATATGGCAGCGCATCTACACCAAATGTGTAACATTTCTGTTTAAATGAAACAGAATGCCTGCCTTAATACTGAACTGTCTTTCAAATAAACGTAATTAAGGGCTCAATGAAAGAAGTGAGTGATGCCACCAAATCAGGTCAACTAGTTAAAAGTACATGAGAGAGGGTCCGGTGGAAACGGTTCTTTCAGCTCACCGTTGTCCTCATTCATGCCATTCTCTTGACCCTCTGGCTTGTCTGAATCGCCGTTCAATTCATCTGCTTTCTTGGGCCGCAGACGAGCCTTGGCAGCTTCCTTCTTTTTTGCTGCCTTCTTTTTAGCCAAGTCAGACGGCATTGTGATGGTGGGTTGGGGTTACAGGAGTTTAAAATATACCAGAGTGTGGACCCTGAAAAAATAAAAAATAAATAAAATTAAGAGATGAATATTTATGAATACATGCAATACCTGATTCGGCAAGCACCGACTATACTTAACTTGAGCTCAAAATATTCATCAGGTTGCAATGTAATACAAACTACATGTACATCTGTCTCAGTGGTTAAGCCTAAGTTTATGTTCTCTGGGTTTCTTCCCAGATCTTTGCTATGGTCCAAAAACATGGTTTCAAGGTAAAATGGCTGCTCTAAATTGCCCCTATATAGTGTACGTACGTGTGCTCAGTGATTGATTGGCGTCCTATCCTGGATGTATTTGCCCAGCGCCCTTAATGTTCCTCCCCGGATGTCTATGAGGAAACCTCGCCATGAAACTACGTATAAAAATAAGCAGAAGATAATGAAAAGAGGGCGTTCGCCTCTCAGCACTAGGGGTTCCCGGTTCGAATCCCAATCTGGGTGGAGTTCCCACGTTCACCCTGTGTCCGCATGGGTTACCTCCCACAGTCCAAAAACATGGATTACGGTCAATTGAATGCTCCAAATTGCCCCATATAGTGTGCGTTTGTAATACAAACTACATGCACATCTGTCTCAGTGGTTAGGACTAAGTTAATGTTCTCTGTGTTCACGTGGGTTTCTTCCAGGATCTTTGCTATGGTCCAAAATAAAACAGACCATAACATAGAACAATGTACCTGGTGTCTGTTCAATTGAATGCTCCAAATTGCCCCATATAGAGTGTGTTTGTAATACAAACTACATGTGGAAATTACTTAATTTCCCTGAAGGAATTACCCAAAAGGATCAATAAAGTTTTATCTTATCTTATGCACATCTGTCTCAGTGGTTAGGACTAAGTTTATGTTCTCTGTGTTAACGTGGGTTTCTTCCAGGATCTTTGCTATGGTCCGAAATAGAACAGACCATAACATAGAATCCTGTACCTCGTGTCTGTTCAGTTGAATGCTCCAAATTGCCCCATATAGAGTGTGTGTGAGCAAGTGTGTGCCCAGTGATAGATCGGCCTCCAACGTTCTCAGGGCATGGAGAATCATCTGTGACCCAGGAAGAGGATTAAATGGAAGATAGAGAGATGAGTGCATCATTTCTAAACCAAATTTAATACAATTAACCTCTGAAATCAGAACTTGATCTGGTTATTGTCCATTGTTCCATATTTCAGGTCTCGGGCACAACTTTGTTTCATTACACGAAGAATTATAAGCTATACTTATCAAAAATACACACTACATTAAGTAGCATGACCCCAATAAAGAATCCTGTACCTCGTGTCTGTGTTCTAAACTTCATTTACATGTGAACTAAAAACCACATGGCTATATAACCAGGTCAGTTTTTCCTTATATTTCCTTAAATATATCCTTATATTCAGAGGGTTCCATTAAAGCACAGGCAACATCCATTGTTAGTTAATTTAGAGCGTGTGTCGTTTCTAAATTATTTAGTGCAACGAAGTCAGCGTTCTTCGAATTAAGTGACGACGGCGAACCAAAAAACGAGGCCCAACCTAAAGCTAACCATGCCGGTGTATAATTAAACATATTTAAAAACATCACAATGGCTGCATTTTAGGTTAGTTATACGAATAACATTTCTATTTCTGTTATAAACCAAACAAAAGAAAACAAACACCTCATAAAAAGAGCTCTGTGTCAGATAACGTGTGGATTTCTGGTGCCGCATTGTGCGCTCATATACCGGCAACTCGGGCTGCATCCCAAATGGCGAAGGTTCTAAACCCTAGTGCACTAGGTACGACACGAGGGGAACTGCGCTGCCGGTGAAAGTAGCAAGGCTAACTAGAAAGAACGCCGCCATTGAAGACGAAGCCACGGCCTGCCGAGCTCCGTTCATTTCGAATGCTAACTGTTACGTTAGTCAGGGTAAAATGAATAGCCCGGTAACTCCATGTCGTAACGAATAAAGCAAGCACGTAAACATAATCTAATAACGAGAACCAAAACGGCACAGAAGACGTTGTTACCTGCGCGTTAATCAGCGGGATTCTTAGTTAGCGAATCTGTAAAATTCTCGTGGCTCACCGCCACTCAGCGTCAGAGAAGCGCGCGTGTCCAATGCCGGCTTTAAGCGCATGCGCAGTAAGTGCTGGGAGGCTGTTTCAGCGGGTAGGATGAATTTTCTTCAGGTTTGTGTAGCATGATATTTACTAAACATTTATTCATAAGTTTTAAATGAAGACTTTGATGTTTTGTAAATTAAATTATGCAAAGAGAGCGTTTCGTAAAAGTTGTGTGTACGGAAAGTGTAAATTTGTTTCAGTTGAAGGTGTCCGGATTACCATGACGGTATAAACCTGACACGATGTCGAAAATTGCTTAATAATCTTTAATTAGTTCATAATTTCTTATATTACAATAATAGTAATAATAATAATAAGGGCGGCACGGTGGCTTGGTGGTTAGCATGTTCTCCTCTCAGCGCTAGGGATTCCAGGTTCGAATCCCCATCTGGGTGGAGTTTCCATGTTCTCCCCGTGTCTGCGTGGGTTTCCTCTGGGTTCTCCGGTTTCCTCCCACAGTCTAAAAACATGATCATGTGAAAATAAAACAGAAGGAATAAAAATAGATCTAAAGTTTGTGAACAGACCAGATTTAATGATCTAATACTAAATCAAAAAACAAATACAACTGATCAGGTTGATTTTCATCTTCAGAAATGAATCAATTAATTTATATTTATTAACAATAAAGTGATTAATTTTGATTTACAAGACAGATGATCAGTGAAGAACCCACTTGTATTTTGTTGAAAAAATAAAGTTTATTTTGTTGCAGATCCTAGGGATTCCCGGTTCGAATCCCCATCTGGGTGGAGTTTCCATGTTCTCCCTGTGTCCGCGTGGGTTTCCTTCGGGTTGTCCGGTTTCCTCCCACAGTACAAAAACATGGATCAAGTCAATCGAGTTCTCCAAATTGCCCCATATAGAGTGTGTCTGTGTGAGTGAATGTGTGCCCAATGATAGATTGGAGCCCTGTCCTGGGTCTATCTGCCCAGCGCCCGAAACGTTCTCCCCTGGATGGGCATGGGGAACCCCACCGCGACCCTAATACAAGATAAAGCGGAAGATAATGAATGGATGGATGACAAAATCATAACTAGAGTAATACTAGGGCGCTGGGCAGATGCACCTAGGACAGGGCACCAATCTATCGTTGGGCACACACACTCACCAACACTTTATATTCAGCATTTAATTTAGCAGGAATCCATTTGGACTGTGGGAGGAAACTGGAGAACCTGGAGAAAACCCCCGCGGACACGGTGAGAACATGGAAACTCCACCCAGATGGGGATTCGAACCTGGATCCCCAGGGCTGTGAGGTGAACATGCTATCCACTAAGCCACCGTGCCTCCTGGATTATAGACATAAAACAATGAATACGCTTCAAAAAAATTTGGAACTCATTAAAGCACCATATACACTTACCGGCCATTTTTTAGGTACACCTCCTAAAGTTAATAATAATAATAATAATAATAATAATAATACATTTTATTTCAAGGCGTCTTTCTAACACCCAAGGACACGTACAGCAAGTAAGACATGTACATAACATAAAACTAAAAACACAGTAAAATGATAAAACTTAGAGAACGTTGATTATAATGAAAAAGCAATTTTAGAGTCCAGATTTGAATAGAGAGAGTGATTCAGTATTTTTTAGAGTAGAGGGTAGTAAGTTCCAGAGTCGGGGAGCAGAGCGACTGAAAGCTCTGTTTCCCATAGTGGCAAGACGAGAAGAAGAAACAGATGTGAAGGAAGTGGCTATTTGAAATAAATCGGACAGATATGGAGGTGCAAGGTTATGAATAATCTTAAAAGTTACCAGAAAAGTTTTATAATCTGAACGAAACTTAATAGGTAACCATGAATTTAAGATGAATGAAGCTGCTGCGGCGGCACGGTGGCTTAGTGGTTAGCACATTTGCCTCTCAGCACTAGGGATTCCCTGTTCCAATCCCCATCTGGGTGGAGTTTCCATGTTGTCCCCATGTCTGCGTGGGTTTCCTCCGGGTTTCCGGTTTCCTCCCACAGTCCAAAAACATGGATCAAGTTAATTGAATTCTCAAAATTGCCCCATATAAAGTGTGTTTGTGTGAGTGAGTGTGTGCCCAGCGATGGATTGGCGCCCTGTCCTGGGTCTATCTGCCCAGCGCCCGAGACGTTCTCCCCTGGATGGGCATGGGGAACCCCACCGCGACACTAATAGAGGATAAAGCGGGAGATAATGGATGGATGGATGAATGAAGCTGCTGCAAGACCGGAGTGATGTGATGGGTGGAGGGGGTTCTCGTAATTCATTCATTCATTATCTCTCGCTTTATGAAATGTCAATTGGACACCGAGACATATGTGGCTGCTTTGCACACTGTGCACAAGACTTCCCATTTGTCTCGACCTGGTCTGAAAGCAGGGAACCTCTTTTGTAAATCATCGGTAAACATACACTTGCGCTTAGGCATGTTGCTTATGGACTGACACGCAGCGCCACGCAGTGCCTTAGTCCATCCATCCATTATCTTCCGCTTATCCGGGGTTCGGGTCCCGGGGGCAGCAACCGAAGTAGGGAGACCCAGACCTCCCTCGCCCCAGCCCCCTCCACCAGCTCGACTGGGGGAACCCCGAGGCGTTCCCAGACCAGCTGAGAGATATAATACAGTGCCTTAGTGTCTGTACATTTAATGGTCCAATGAAGGTCATTTAAAAACCAGACCATTTCCTCACTTTTAAAAAAAACCCGGGACGCCCAGGACGTGAAATACGGACATGTCCCGGAATATACGTTTGGTCACCCTTTATTCATTCTTTCATTATCTTCCGCTTTATCCTCTATTAGGGTCGCGGTGGGGTTCCCCATGCCCATCCAGGGGAGAACGTCTCGGGCGCTGGGCAGATACACCCAGGACAGGGCGCCAATCCATCGCTGGGCACACACTCACTCACACAGACACACTCTATATAGGGAAATTTTGGAGAACTCAATTAACTTGATCCATGTTTTTGGACTGTGGGAGGAAACCAGAGAACCCGGAGAAAACCCACGCGGACACGGGGAGAACATGGAAACTCCACCCAGATGGGGATTCGAACCGGGAATCCCTAGTGCTGAGAGGAGAACATGCTAACCACTAAGCCACCGTGCCGCCCTTTGGTCACCCTATTAAAGGCAAATAATGCGAATCAAATACTGATGAAAGAATGCCTTTATTTACAGATATCAAATGTTTGCAACACCAGAACACACGGTTTCTTTAGTATAAATAGAACTTTTTAGAAAAATGATAGGACTTGTCCAAGAATGAACAACCTTAACATTCAAAATGAACTCATACATTAGAGGGAACTTCAGTACCCTTTTAGAACAGTTAGAACCCCTGAAAGATCAAACAGTTCAAATGTTAGTGCTGTCCTCCCTCATGAGTGAGCAGATAGAAATGGTACTGAAATTAAATTGACCAACAGTCCAACTTTGGTTAATGCTTTTTTTTTCAGTTACATCATTGGTGAGTTTTTAAGGCAACAAATGAACCACGCAACAATATTCCTTTAGTCATGCTTAGGATTAAAAAAAAAAAACAGGTCTATATGTTTTCATGCAGTGTTCTAACAAATGATTCTACAATACAGTTTGAAATGGTTTTTTGGTATAATAATAATAATAATAATACTAAAGTCATATATACACAACATCCAAATTTATTGTCATGAAAGAATCAGACCCATAAGAACAACATCAACTCATTACATAAACCTTTACTATAAATAAGAACTAACTGTGCAAGATCTAGAAATCATGGTATTCATTTATTCATCCATTATCTTCTGCTTTATTCTCTATTAGGGTCGCGGTGGGGTTCCCCATGCCCATCCAGGGGAGAACGTTTCGGGTGCTGGGCAGATACACCCAGGACAGGACGCCAATCTATCACTGGGCACACACTCACTCACACAGACACACACTATATGGGGCAATTTGGAGAACTCAATTGACTTGATCCATGTTTTTGGACTGTGGGAGGAAACCGGAGAACCCGGAGGAAACCCACGCAGACACGGGGAGAACATGGAAACTCCACCCAGATGAGGATTCGAACCGGGAATCCCCAGCGCTGAGAGGAGAACATGCTAACCACTAAGCCACCGTGCCGCAAAATTATAGTACTATTATACATCCACATGATAACAGAACAGTTCCGCCTAGACGATTCTGGGAACCGATCATCTGAACAAACTTGCAAAAAAAAAAAAAATTTTTATATGTCGCACAAATAGGGCGGCACGGTGGCCTAGTGTTTAGCACATTCACCTCTCGGCGCTGGTTTCCCGGTTCAAATCCCAATCTGGGTGGAGTTTCCATGTTCTCCCCGTGTCCACGTGGGTTTCCTTCGGGTTCTCCGGTTTCCTCCCACAGTCCAAAAACATGAATCAAGGTCAATTAAACTCTCCAAATTGCCCCATATAGAGTGCGAGTGTCTGCCCAGTGATAGATTAGCACCCTGTCCTGGGTGTATCTGCCCAGCGCCTGAAACGTTCTCCCCTGAATGAGCATGGGGAACCCCACCGTAACCCTAATAGAGGATAAAGCTGAAGATAATGGATGGATGTATATTTCGCATGAATAGGGCAGCACGGTGGCCTAGTGGTTAGCGTGTTCTTATCTCAGCGCTGGGTTTCCAGGTTCAAACCCCAATCTTGGTGGAGTTTTCATGTTCTCCTCACGTTCACGTGGGTTTACTCCAAGTTTTCTGGTTTCCACCCACAGTTAAAAAACATGGATTAAAGGTGACTCTAAATTGTCTGTGAGTGAGTGTGTGCCCAGGCATGTATTGGCACCCTGTCCTAGGTGTATCTGCCCAGCGCCCGAAACGTTCTCCCTTGGATGGGCATGGGGAACCCCCCCACTCACTCGAACCTAGTAGAGGATTAAGCGGAAGATAATGAGATGAGATGTGGACCAACATTTTCCTTACTCGAAAATTGTACACAGTGCATCAGTTCACCGACACACAACAGACAACAAAGACGAGTCTGTATTCCTACAGATAATACTAAAATGAACCTGGTGAAAAATCAAATGTAGCCTACACATTCAAAAATTCACAGTACGCAGCCCTTTCAAAACTGAACGAATGATAACGTCACGCTAAAGGCACAAGATAAACAATACTTCATGATAGAAACATTACTTTTACAAAAAAAAAAAAAAAAAAAAAACTGGTCACAAAAAATTAAAAAGTAGCCTATTTTTGGCAGACTGTCAAGTAAATAACGAGATACTATGACGAATTTGTACGACATGAGAATGTTGAGGATGACAGGTATACCGAACATGTAACCCTATATATTAAAATAGAAACACTTTTACAAAAAACAAAAAAAAAATTTTAAATAAAACTGGTCACAGGCGGCTTAGTGGTTAGCACGTTCGCCTCTCAGTGCTAGGGATTCCCGGTTCGAATCCCCATCTGGGTGGAGTTTCCATGTTCTCCCCGTGTCCCGGGTTCTCCGGTTTCCTCCCACAGTCCAAAAACATGGTTCGAGTTAATTGAGTTCTCCAAATTGCCCCAGATAGAGTTTGTCTGTGTGAGTAAGTGTGTGCCCAGCGATGGATTGGCGCCCTGTCCTGGGTCTATCTGCCCAGCGCCCGAGACGTTCTCCCCTAGATGGGCATGGGGAACCCCCCCGCGACCCTAATAGAGGATAAAGTGGGTGATAATGAATGAATGAAAAAACTGGTCACAAAAAATTCAAAAGTAGCCTAATTTTGGCAGACTGTCAAGTAAATAACGAGATACTATATACTATGACGAATTTGTACGACATGAGAATGTTGAGGACGACAGGTATACCGAACATGTAGAACTATATATTAAAATAGAAACAACACTTTTACCAAAAAAAAAACAAAAAAAAAAAACAAAACTGGTCACAAAAAATTCAAAAGTAGCCTAATTTTGGCAGACTGTCAAGTAAATAACGAGATACTATGACGAATTGTACAACATGAGAATATTAAGGACGACAGGTATACCGAACATGTAACCTATATATTAAAATCATTCATGGTGATAAGCCAAAAAATGGTGCTGGTCACTTCTACACACACCAAGTTAAAAAACCTTAAGTAGTACGCATGGCCAGGGCCTGTTCCAGTTCTTGTCTCCGCTGTTGGATCTGTTGTAAAATAAATGACAATTTATTAGTTAATAAGTTTCCGTTTGTTGTCATTATACATCCATCCATCATTTTTAGCTTATTCCTATACTAGTTTTGGGCGCTGGGCAGATACAACCTGGACACGGTGCCAGGTTGTCGCTGGGCGCACACTCACACTAGATTGGGGCAATTAAGGGCAGCCAATTCAACATAAATCCATGGTTTTGGATTGTGGGAGGAAACCGGACAACTGTGAGGCAACTTACACAGTCACGGGGAGAACATGGAAACTCCACCCAGATCAGGATTCGAACCTGGATCCCCAGCAACAAGCGAACAGGCAAACATGCTAAGCACTACACCACCATTAAACTAACTAAATATAAAAAAAATGTTATTTTACTTAATAGGGCGGCACGGTGGCTTAGTGATTGGCATGTTCTCCCCGTGTCCGCGTGGGTTTCCTCCGAGTTCTCCGGTTTCTTCCCACAGTCCAAAAACATGGATCAAGGTTAATTGAATTCTCCAAATTGCCCCATATAGAGTGTGTCTGTGTGAGTGAGTGTGTGCCCAGCGATAGATTGGCGTCCTGTCCTGGGTGCATCTGCCCAGCGCCTGAGACGTTCTCCCCTGGATGGGCATGGGGAACCCCACCGCGACCCTAATAGAGGATAAAGCGGGAGATAATGAATGAATGAATTTTACTTAATAATGAAATTCAAAGGGTGGCACCGGCGGTGTAGTGGTTAGCATGTTCGCCTCTCAGCGCTGGGGATCCAGGTTCGAATTATGATCTGGCTGGAGTTTCCATGTTCTCCCCGTGTCTGTGTGGGTTTCCTCCGGGTTCTCCGGTTTCCTCCCACAGTCCAAAAGCATGAAAAGGATGAAATTGGCTGCTTTAAATTGACCCTTTGGCTGTGTGTGAGTGAGCGAGTGTGTACCCTGCGATGGATTGGTGTATCTGTGCAGCGCCCAATGTAGAGGACAGTAGAGAAAAAAACATTGAAGCCAATTAGAACAGATGATGTAGCTTTTATTCACAGCAGATATGTACAGGTGGGACAGTAAAACATGATTTTACAGTCAAAGTGCCAAATTACCCTAAACATTCTTGTTAATATCAAACTGTAAAGACTTAATATAGACATTTATATTATGAAGATTAAAAAATACAAAAGGCATCTGCAGGTTTTTACTCACCCTGCAGTAGAAATATCGACTGACGGCTTCTTGAGCCCAAGGTTGATTATAAAATTCTGCTCTTCTCTCCTCCTCTGGGTTTCCCACCATATCAGTCATCAGCTGTGCAAACAATAACAGTTAGTTTCTGATTTTATCATCATCTTCATCATATATTTATATATTTTTTTTATTTATACTTTTTATCCAAAGTGACTTACAAGGTGAGCACAGGGTTAATCACAACATCCTTGGAGCAATAAGGGTTAAGGGTCTTGCTCAAGGACCCACATTGGTAACTTCAGTGGACCTGGGATTTGAACCGCCAACCTTCAGATTGATAACCCAACACCCTAACCACTGAGCTACCACACCCTGTCATAATCATCATCATCAATGTACATCATAGTCAAACATTGAGGTGAGAAGGAGAAACAGTGAAGACCTTCCATCTCGAAAGGTATATCGTATTATATCTCCCATCCATCCATTGTCTTCCGCTTTATCCTATATTAGGGTTGTGGGGGGGGGGTTTCCCCATGCCCATTAAGGGGAGAACGTTTTGGGAGCTGGGCAGATACACCCAGGACAGGGCACTAATCTATCGCTGGGCACACACTCATTCACACAGACACACTATATGGGGCAATTTGGAGAATTCAATTGACCTTGATCCATGTTTTTGGACTGTGGGAGGAAACCGGGGAACCCGGAAACCCACGTGGACACGGGGAGAACATGGAAACTCCACCCAGATTGGGATTCGAACCGCTGAGAGGCGCTCATCCATATTATATCTTATTTTATTATATTTAAATAACCTCCATATGGCTTCCAAGAAATCGTATTTATTGGTTGGCTCGTTGATTTCAAATAAAGTGTCTTTAACTTACCTTTTAAACGCAGTTATTAGAACACGAGCAATTAAACTGTCTTTTGTTTTAAACTGCATCCGTCATCTGTTATTAAGTGGAAAAATGGGTGTGGTAGCTCAGTGGTTAGGGTGTTGGGTTATCAATCTGAAGGTTGGGGGTTCAAAGCCCAAGTCCACTGAAGTTACCAGTGTGGGTCCTTGAGCAAGACCCTTAACCCTTATTGCTCCAGGGATGTTGTGATTAACCCTGTGCTCACCTTGTAAGTCGATTTGGATAAAAGCGTCCAATAAATGACCAAATGTAAATGTAAATGTGAAAATGACGGAAGGTTTTAATAAACAAATTAACATTTATCATTCTGACCTTGAGATCTCGGTTCTGGGAACAGATCCAGTCCTGTATGTAGCCTTTGGGGTCTCGGGAGAAACTGAGCATGAAATCTCTCTGGATCTTCAACTGGTTAATGGACTCAATGGTCTCATGAATCTGTAAAACCACAGAGACGTGCTTAATAACTATTCAATCATTATATGTGCAATACATTTTTGCTGGACAATCTTTTTACAATTAATACATTTAAAAAATTTTCTTTAACAATTAACCACTTTATTTGATCAATACATCATTGCTGTGCAGTCTGTTGTCTTTTATAGAGTTTTCTATTGTTTTCCCTTTATATTGTACATCATGTAAATAATTTAACAGTTTATTTTATATACACTGATGTCCATCCATTATCTCCCGCTTTATCCTCTATTAGGGTCGCGGGGGGTTTCTCATGCCCATCCAGGGGAGAACGTTTCAGGCGCTGGGCAGATACACCCAGGACAGGGCGCCAATCTATCGCTGGGCACACACTCACTCACACAGACACACTCTATATGGGGCAATTTGGAGAACTCAATTGACTTGCTCCATGTTTTTGGACTGTGGGAGGAAACCGGAGAACCCGGAGAAAACCCGGACACGGGGAGAACATGGAAACTCCGAACCGGGAATCCCTTGCGCTGAGAGGCGAACATGCCAACCACTAAGCCACCGTGCCGCCCTGCTGAGAATGTGACTTTTCTAAATGTGAGACTAATAAAGGATTATCTCATCTTATCAATGTGCTGTAAATCAGGTTTTTCCATCAATTTTAAGAACATGACATTAAATTTAAAAAATAAATTAAAGTATTAACTGCTAATCATCATACTTTTACACACTGACTTTACCTTTATATATTATACTGGGTATTAATAAGAAGTTAAATCATTATACAACTATAATGAAATATAGTACGTATACAAAATATAGACGTGAACTTTAAGCACCACACTAAATGTTAACACCATGGCAGTTGTGTAAGGCTGAAAGCATACATCTAAGCTCAAATACAGTTGTATGCTAAAGCAATAAAATCACTATGTTTCATTATTGAATATTTCATATTTATTTATCGATATTTCGGGGGGGCGGAATGGTGACTTAGTGGTTAGCACATTCACCTCTCAGCACTAGTGATTCCCGGTTCGAATCCCCATCTGGGTGGAGTTTCCATGTTCTCCCCGTGTCTGCGTGGGTTTCCTCCGGGTTCTCCGGTTTCCTCCCACAGTCCAAAAACATGGATCAAGTCAATTGAATTCTCCAAATTGCCCCATATAGAGTGTGTGTGTGAGTGAGTGTGTGCGCAGCGATGGATTGGCGCCCTGTCCTGGGTCTATCTGCCCAGCGCCCGAAACGTTCATCCCTGGATGGGCATGGGGAACCCCACCATGACCCTAATAGAGGATAAAGCGGGAGATAATGAATGAATCAATAAAAAAGGATATTTCGGGGGTATAGTTATCGCTCTACTGACATCAGCGCCCCCTATTGGGTCCAGTTATTATTATTATTTGTCATTTGTGAGAAATGGTGCAGCTGTGTGTCTTGTCATGTGACCATCCCTTACGTGTTTAAAAGCCCTTCCTTCCTCGTGTTTAGTGTTGGAACTTGTATTTGATGCATTATGGCATGTCACGTGCTGTCATTCTATGCTATCAGACACTGGAGGTAATTAAATACTGCATTAAATATTATTTTACAATATTAACACCATGGGTGTGGTAGCTCAGTGGTTAGGGCGTTGGGCTATCAATCTAAAGGTTGGGGGTTCAAATCCCAAGTCCACTGAAGTTTGGTAAATGTGAATCCTTGAGCAAGACCCTTAACCCTCATTGCTCCAGGGATGTTGTGATTAACCCTGTGCTCACCTTGTAAGTCGCTTTGGATAAAAGCATCTGCTAAATGACCAAATGTAAATGTACCATCTACAGCTCTGGACTTTTTCATGACAATAGTGTTTTGCATGTCATGACAATAGTGCATCATCCTCTGACGCCGTTTTGTTTTGCAGCACCGACCTTGTTATCTAGTGAAGCTATCTCCTGCTGATTGGCAGTGGAAAGCAGAAAGCCATTCATTTGAGTCTTTAAAGGATCATCAACCTCAACATCAATATCATAGCAGGCCGTCTTTTTGTGATCATTAGGATCCACACTGTGGATAAAACACCATGCATGTTAATGTAAGTACCAAGCCTTTGACAATAAAAAAATCCACCTGAACATTGAAACGAAGACTTGTCATTACCTGATTATGTGGTTTATAACAATGGGGTCAGGTGGCAATAGCAGGTTGGTGAGCCTCTGCGGAATCTCACAAAATTTTAGACGTGGGCAGTCAAATATCTGAACACAGAATATGAGATCACGACCTTGCAGATGAAAGACTGTTATACGGTTATGAGAGTGTTATTAAGAGGAGAGTGCCAAACTACTGACCTGCTGGAAATACTTGTCACAGTTAATGTATTCCTTTTCATGAGAGTCCTGCAGCTTATTGGTCTTGACATACTGCCACAGCGCCTGAATGATGCAGGAGCGTGTCTGGGTGTGGATGCCGAGAAGACGCGCAAGGCGAGGGTCTAGTTTGAACTGGGGTGGCTTAAAGACAGCAAACACAGACATATCAAATCCTACCTGAGATCAGTCTGTCACAAAGATAATGTCAGTTATGTCAACTGCAAGTTGACAAGTTAAGGGTTAATGTTACATTACGGGTGCGGTAGCTTAGTGGTTGGGTGTTGGGCTATCAATCTGAAGGATGGGAGTTCAAATCTTAAGTACACTGACGTTACCTGTAGGGACGTGAGGGGGTTCCCCATGCCCATCAAGGAAAGAATGTTTCAGGCAATGGGCAGATACACTCAGAACAGGGTGCCAATCTATCGCTGGGCACACACTCACTTACATGGATACACACACTTTACATAGGGGCAATTTAAAGCAGTCAATTCAACATGAATCCATTGAAGAAAAGCAGATAACCTGGTAAAAAAAACAAAACAACGCAGATACATGAAAACTCCAACCAGATTGGGATTCAAACCCGGCTCCCCATCATTGAAAGCCGATGTGATGCCCCTTTCAAGTTATGAGTAGTCCAGATCCAGGAAAATAATATAATTACCATATTAATAATGAGCTCCCAGTGATAGATTGATGCCCTGACGTGGGTGTACCTGCCCAGCGCCTGAAACGTTCCCCCTGGATGGGCACAGGGAACCCCCTCACGACCATAGCAGAGGATAAAGCGGAAGATAATGGATGGAGGGATGAATTACTAATGAGTGCCCAGCGATAGATTGGCGCCCTGACGTGGGTGTACCTGCCCAGTGCCTGAAATGTTCTCCCCTGGATGGGCATGGGGAACCACCCGCAAACCTGGTATAGGATTAAGTGGAAGATAATGGATGGGTGGATTATGGATGGGTGAATTAATTAATGATTAATGAGTCAGTGATCCCTCATCCCATGATGTAGCTCATACCTGGTAATCCAGCATGAGCAGCAGGGTGCAGCGTACATTCACATCCCCAGGTCTCTTCACTTGAAAGCCGTCAGTCTCCTGAGTCGTGGACGTGCGGTGCCACTGTTCGCACCCATGCAAACCAAATCACAAGAAGAACTTTATACACACACACAGCTGAAGATGCATATATAACATAATATATATATATATATATATATATATATATATATTCATTCATTCATTATCTCCCGCTTATCCTCTATTAGGGTCGCGGTGGGGTTCCCCATGCCCATCCAGGGGAGAGCATCTCGGGCGCTGGGCAGATAGACCCAGGACAGGGCGCCAATCCATCGCTGGGCACACACTCACTCACACAGACACACTCTATATGGGGCAATTTTTTTTTTTTGAGAATTCAATTAACTTGATCCATGTTTTTGGACTGTGGGAGGAAACCGGAGAACCCGGAGGAAACCCACGCAGACACGGAGAGAACATGGAAACTCCACCCAGATGGGGATTCGAACCGGGAACCCCTAGCGCTGAGAGGCGAACGTGCTAACCACTAAGCCGCCCTATATATATATATATATATATATATATATATATATATAAATATATATAAATATATTGTTAGAGATCGCTCGTTCTTCCCCAGGAGATCGGCTACGCGGGAGGAATGCATACACTCCGACGGATACAACCTGCGCGGGAGGAGAGTTCGAGACACCGGGCATAAAGACAAAACAGGGTTTATTATTTAAAATGGTGTAGGGACACCAACAGAAAGGGGGGAGCGAAACAAACGCGACTAACACCGGGATATTACCGAAACAAACGTGCACGGGGGAGAGGGAATGCGGAAACTAAATACAAAAACACCCAATAATGTGCACAAAATAAACCAATCACCCAACAGAGACAATGAGCCCAATTAAATGAGGGACAGGTGCCCCAGGCACCTGTGACATATATATTCATTCATTCATTATCTTCCGCTTTATCCTCTATTAGGGTCGCGGGGGGGTTCCCCATGCCCATCTAGGGGAGAACATTTCGGACGCTGGGCAGATAGACCCAGGACAGGACGCCAACCTATCGCTGGGCACACACTCACGCACACAGACACACTCTATATGGGGCAATTTGGAGAACTCAATTGATTTGATCTATGTTTTTGGACTGTGGGAGGGAACCGGAGAACCCGGAGCATGGAACATGGAAACTCCACCCAGATGGGGATTCGAATCCCTAGTGCTGAGAGGCGAATGTGCCAACCACTAAGCCACCGTGCTGCCCTATATATATATATATATATATATATATATATATATATATATAAATAAAACTACTGAGATTTCTTCTGAGGCTGTCAAATTCTGTCTTCTTCTTGTTTAATTGCCGCCATGTCGTTTTAAAAGAAGGCATGGATTCATAGACAGATAGATAAACAGATAGAATATATATATATATTTACAATTTACCATTATAATAAATAGATCATAGATCAACTCAGTAACACTGGGCCAGGGTTGGACTTTTCAGAGCAGGTAAAAATCACCATTTCTTCGCCCACTTTGTCCTGGAATTTAGTCTGATGGAACATTCAAGCATCAAGGACAGTCCAAAGTGCCGTGAATGACGAGACACACAAAAAAAAATTGCATTGCCTTCAATCATGGGCACTGCCTGATTGAAAAGACGAGGCAAAGGCCCAGGTCTGAAAGCAAGATGATGTTAGGAGGATAAATGAAGACAAGCTGCATAGGATCATTTCCCAGACTTAAAAAAACGGCAAAACAATCCATTAACTTGAGCCAAGGCAAAAAGGTGGGAATGTTCTCATGCCTCAAGTGAATTCATGAGTCGCACCTGCATCCTGCATCCCACAAATTTCTCTAATGAAATTAGGAAAACTGGTTTCAGACCAGGCGGCACGGTGGCTTAGTGGTTAGCACGTTCTCCTCTCAGCACTAGGCATTCCCGGTTCGAATCCCCATCTGGGTGGAGTTTCCATGTTCTCCCCGTGTCTGCGTGGGTTTCCTCCGGGTTCTCCGGTTTCCTCCCACAGTCCAAAAACATGGATCAAGTTAATTGAGTTCTCAAAATTGCCCTGTTTAGAGTGTGTTTGAGTGAGCGAGTGTGTGCCCAGCGATAGATTGGCGCCCTGTCCTGGGTCTATCTGCCCAGTGCCCGAGATGTTCTCCCCTGGATGGGCATGGGGAACCCCACCGCGACCCTAATAGAGGATAAGCGGAAGATAATGAATGAATGAATGAATGAATGAATGGTTTCAGACCAGGGCGGCACGGTGGTTTAGTGGTTAGCACTTTCGCCTCTCAGCGCTGGGGATTCCCGGTTCGAATCCCCATCTGGGTGGAGTTTCCATGTTCTCCCCGTGTCCGTGTGGGTTTCCTCTGGGTTCTCCGGTTTCCTCCCACAGTCCAAAAACATGGATCAAGGTCAATTGAGTTCTCCAAATTGCCCCATATAGTGTGTGTGTGTAAGTGAGTTTTTGCCCAGCGATGGATTGGCGCCCTGTCCTGGGTCTATCTGCCCAGCGCCCGAAACGTTCTCCCCTGGATGGACATGGGGAACCCCCCCACGACCCTAATAGAGGACAAAATGGAAGATAATGGATGCATGGATGGTTTCAGACCATTAGAACAGAGGTTTAACATTCCACTTAGACATGGATTTATAAAGAATACCCCGCCCCAGCACAGTTTCATGGGTAATAAACTATGTAAGATAATGCTATGGAAACCAGAAAAGCATTTTTGATTGAAGTGGGGTTATTTTGGTAAGAAATACTTTTTAATACATCTCATTATCCAGCCATCCATTATTTTCCGCTTCATCCTATATTAGGGTCGTGGGGGGGGGTTCCCCATGCCCATCCAGGGGAGAACGTTTCGGGCGCTGGGCAGATACACACAATCTATGATGCCAATCTATCACTGGGCACACACTCACTCACACAGACACACTCTATATGGGGCAATTTGGAGAATTCAATTGACCTTGATCCATGTTTTTGGACTGTGGGAGGTAACCGGAGAACCCGGAGGAAACCCACGCGGACACGGGGAGAACATGGAAACTCCACCCAGATAGGGGTTCGAACCGGGAATCCCTAGCGCTGAGAGGAGAACATGCTAACCACTAAGCCACCGTGCCACCTTCTATCTCATTATTAGTAAATTAAACAGAAGATGTGTGTGTGTGTGTGTGTGTGTGTGTGTGTGTGTGTGTGTGTGTGTGAGAGGGGTGGTCATGCCCATTCAGCAGAGAATGTTTTCGGGCGATAGGCAGATACACACAGAACAGGGCTCTATTTCATCACTGTGAACCCGGAGAAAACACGGAGAGAACATGGAATCTCCACCCACATTGGGATTCGAACCGTATCCCCCGCGCTGAGAGGAGAACATGCTAACCACTACACCACCCCCCTTTTAAGCCGCCCTCCTATTACATACAACACGGCACGGTGGCGTAATGTTTAGCACGTTCGTCTCTCAGTGCGAACTTAAAGATTTCCGGTTTGAATCCCAATCTGGATGGAGTTACCATGTTGTCTCCATGCCTGTGTGCGTTTTCTTCAGGTTCTCTAGGTTCCTCCCACAGTCCAAAAACATGGATTGAAGGTGAATTGGATGCTCTACATTGCCCCTATATAGAGTGTGTGTGACTTTCTGAGTGAGTGAGTGTGTGTCCAGCAATGGTGTAACTGCCCAGCACCTGAAACATTACCCTGGATGATCATGAGGAACCCCCCAGCGACCCTAGTAGAGGATTAAGATAATAAAAATGAGATTTCATAAGCCAGGGATAGATTGGCGCCCTGTCCTGGTTGTGTTCGCCCAGCGCCCGAAATGTTCTCCCCTGGATGGGCATGGGGAACCTCACCGTGACCCTAGTAGAGGATTAAGTGGAAGATAATGGATTGGTGGATGGATTTCATAAGCCAGAATCCATGAAGACCATAAAGCACTTGACTGAACAGTCACTTTGTTTATTTCCCTGAACAATCTGTGGGACAGGTCTATAAATTAAGAGTACAATTCGAGGCAGTGCAGGCGTGTATGAAGGACAGGTGGATGGTTACCTCCACTAAATGGTTATCAGGGCCATACAGGTCTTTATCCAGCTCGATGACCAAGCTCTTGAAGAAAGAAGAAAACTTTCTCTTCTGCTTCCCGGGCTAAGGCAATAAAAACAGCATGATTATACTGTACATGCATTTAATTCAGACCTAACACAGTTCCACTTTTAAAATGCATCAAAAATGAAAAGGTGGAGAACATATTATGCACGAAAATGATTCAAACTCTACCAGACATGTGGTAGCTCAGTGGTTAGGGTGTTGGGATATCAATCCGAAGGTTAAGGGTTCAAATCCCATGTTCACTGAAGTTACCAATGCCTTGAGCACACACAGACGGGCCCCTTGAGCAAGACCCTTAACCCTCATTGCTTCGGGGAGCCGTCCCTGTGTTCTGACCCCAACCATCAAGTTAGGATACCTGTAAGTTGCGGTCCTTCTGATTGGATACTGATGTTACACCAAATGTAGCAGTCCTTAAAGCTTCATCTACAAATTGCCCTGAGCTCAGCTTTATCAATGTGTATTATAAAAGAAAAAGAATTTCAATCCCTAAACATTTACTCACATCTTCCAGCAGCTTGCCTTCCACTCGTAGCTCCCAGGATGCAATGCTGCCTTCAGAGTCCTCTAAATCAGCCTTTGCTGGGTTGAACGTGTTGGAAATGTACAGACGAAGCTTCCGCTTTTGCTTTTAAGAGATTAGGGTTGAACAGTGTCAGGCAAAATGGACATTTACCTGAATGTGAAAATTAAATCTTTTTAACCTTCATTTATTTGAACTTCGAATCTTAAATTGGGTGGAGTTTCCATGTCCTCCCCGTGTCCACGTGGGTTTTCTACGGGTTCTGCGGTTTCCTCCCACAGTCCAAAAACATGGATCAAGTCAATTGAATTCACCAAATTGCCCCATGTAGAGTGTGTCTCTGTGGGTGAGTGTGTGCCCAGCGATAGGTTGGTGCCCTGTCCTGGGTGTATCTGCCCAGCGCCCGAAACGTTCTCCTCTGGATGGACATGGGGAAGATAATGAATGAATGAATGAAATGTTGGTAATAAAGATCTGTTTATAGAATGTTAAGAAAAATAAAGCTTATCCAAATTGCCCCTATATAGTGTGTGTATGTCTGTGTGTGCTCAGTGATAGATTGGCGCCCTGTCCTGGGTGTATTTGCCCAGCGCCTGAGACGTTCTCCCCTGAATGGGCATGGGAACCCCCTCTCTGAACCCTTTTACTTTATTTTGGTTAATTAATTTGGTTTGAATACTAATCTGGGTGGGGTTTTCATGTTCTTCGCGTGTCTGTGTGGGTTTCTTCCGGGTTGTCTGGTTTTCTCCCACAGTCTAAAAGCATGGATTCAAGGTAAATTGGCTGCTCTAAATTGCCCTTTTTGTCTGTGCCCAGTGTTGGATATGCATAAAAAGCATCTTTTGGTAAAATAATTGAAAAAGTATAATAAAAATAAAATAAGTATATACTTATAAAAATAAAAATACACAGTTATGTACATATAAACATCAACATCAAAGAAGACTATAAAAAAAATTATATACACCATAATTTCACAATATTACCCTTGATTTGCCCAATACAAAAAATGTAAAAAGGCACATCAACAAATTATTGCACAAATAATGAATAAATTTGTATTAGGTGACTTAATTATTGGTACAACAAACTGTCAATTTATTTGCGTATTGGAAATGTACAGTACATGTCCCATCCAACCTACTGTGACCTTAATGCAATCAGGACAATCTGCAGTGATACCCACCTTCATGGGTCTTTTAAGTGCCTCTTGAATATCCACCCGCTTCCTCATAATGGTTTGGTCCAATTTGCGCTCGAATGCCAACAGGTCCATGTACGCCTGCGACTCGGGCACGAGCTCCCGGATCTAATGAGAACATGCTTCGATGTGAAGGATGGCTTGACAATGCCACTTAAATCATGATAAAATAATGCATTGATTATTGGCAACTAAAACAAAGCGGTTTACTTTACTTTTCTTATACTAAGAAACTCATTCATTCATTCATCCATTATCTTCCGCTTTATCTTTATCCTCTATTAGGGTCATGGTGGGGTCCCCATGCCCATCCAGGGGAGAACGTCTCAGGTGCTGGGCAGATAGACCCAGGACAGGGCGCCAATCCATCGCTGGGCACACACTCACCCACTAACACACTCTATATGGGGCAATTTGGAGAAGTCAATTGACTTGATCCATGTTTTTGGACTGTGGGAGGAAACCGGAGAACCCGGAGGAAACCCACGCAGACACGGGGAGAACATGGAAACTCCACCCAGATGGGGATTCGAACCGGGAATCCCTAGCGCTGAGAGGAGAACATGCTAACCACTAAGCCACCGTGCCGCCTAATGCCACTTAAATCATGATAAAATAATAGACTGATAATTGGCAACAAAAACAAAGCGATTTGCTTCACTTTTCTTACTTGTTTACTCTAAGCAACCGTTAACAGTTCAGTCACCTAAAAAAGAACCTGAACATCATTTTAAAATTTTGCAGAAGTGAGACATGCCCTTGCTTAGAACATGGGCAATGTTATTTAAGACTTTTCAGCTTTTTCATTGTGTTGCATCATTCAGCCGAACAATAAATCTCGCGGAAAAAAAATAATAAAGCATGAACGAGCTCAGAGGACGCCGAACATGCCTTCTAAATAACAACCAAAAATCCCTTAATGCCCCAAAGTGACATTTTTGTATCATGCAAGACATGCCTGTAGCTTCCGTGGTGGCATTTTGTTTAAAGCCACTTTCTGAAAAGCTGCACATCTACCTGGATTCTCAGAGCCAACGATCCACCATCAAACAAGAG
This sequence comes from Corydoras maculifer, assembly GCA_019802435.1. Lineage (NCBI taxonomy): Eukaryota > Metazoa > Chordata > Actinopteri > Siluriformes > Callichthyidae > Corydoras > Corydoras maculifer. The sequence goes on from JAFMOD010000969.1 coordinate 252,966, forward strand.
ATCGGAGAAAGCATCCTTTCCCCAGAAAAGGCTTTCTAAGGCTGACTGATGGTGGTCCCGCTTAATGCATGCCTTCTAATCTTCATCCCCATGTCCCCTCCCTGAACCTGTCCTACCCTCTCAAAGTGATGCAGTAGATTTGCCTTGCGGCTCAGCCTACTGTACTGTAGACTGATCAAACAACAGAATTAAAAAAAACAAACCACACACACACACACACACACTAAACAATCTGATTAACAACAGGCAACAGTGATGCACCTCACCCTCTGAGGGAGAATCTTGTCTGCCATTTTCCGTCTCTTGGCACTATGGATGGGAAAAAAGGGACGGAAAGAAAGAGGGAGAGGGAAAGAGAGAAAAAAGCATGTTACTATGGTGACTGATAGCAGAGTCCACAGGCCATCTGCTGAATAACTGGGACCTGTCCAGACGTTGTTCCAGCTTTGAATGAGTACACGCAGGGGAGAGAGAGAGAGAGGGCGAGAGAGATAGAGGCAGAGTTGTCCAAAGGGAAAGTGGGAAGGGGTGCAAAAGTGGGCAGAGAGAGGGAACGAACGAATGAAACAAAGTCTGATTTGAAGTTTCGGAAATCTCAGAGAAAAGAAAAGAAAAAAAAAATCAGTTTTAAATTTATTTTGTTTATTCTGTATTTGCTTTCTGTGTGTGTGTGTGTGTGTGTGTGTGTGTGTTTCAGCATTCGGTGAAACTCATGTAGACACGACATGGTGCTGAAATTACTGGACTGAAGCAAAGCCAATTTATTCTCTCTCCCGCAGAAAGCATTTTTTTGCAAATCAATTTAGATTTTACACTAGTGAGTCAGAGAGGTGGAGGCGCTCCATCCTTTTTAGCGGCTTGCACGGCAGCAGCAAGAACTGTAGAATATTTTAAAAGAGGAAAATCTGAAAGGAAAAGCTATTTGCAGGTAAAGGCCGGCTCTGTATTTAATACAAACCTCTTTTTTTAATGCAGTTTGAGACTCTGTGTGTGTGTGTGTGTGTGTGTGTGTGTGTGTTAATGCGCATATCTGATAAGAGTGGAATTCAGTGTAGGGAAAGGTCATTACACCTGTATTCTCCATCCATCCATTAACTTCAGCTTTATCCTATATTAGGGTTACGGGGGGGGGGGGGGGGTTCCCCATGCCCATCCAGGGAAGACCGTTACGGGCGCTGGGCAGATACACCCAGGACAGGACGCCAATCTATCGCTGGGCACACACTCACTCACACAAACACACTCTATATGGGGCAATTTCGAGAACTCATTTCACCTTGATCCATGTTTTTAGACTGTGGGAGGAAACCGGAGAACCCGGAGGAAACCCACACGGACACGGGGAGAACATGGAAACTCCACCCATATTGGGATTCAAACCGGGAATCCCTAGTGCTGAGAGGTAAACGTGCTAATCACCAAGGCACCGTGCCGCCCCACGAGAAAGTCCATCCATTATCTTCCGCTTTATCCTCTATTAGGGTCGCGGTGGGGTTCCCCATGCCCATCCAGGGGAGAACGTCTCGGGCGCTGGGCAGTTAGACCCAGGACAGGGTGCCAATCTATCGCTGTGCACACACTCACTCACACAGACACCCTATATGAGGCAATTTGGAGAATTCAATTGACCTTGATCCATGTTTTTGGACTGTGGGAGGAAATGCCGTTCTATTTTTAATAAAATTGCCGTTTTAAATTCTTTCTCAAATATTTCTCTAAGGGCAGAACTCTTCTTCTTTCTCATCTGTTCTTCATATACAAAGCCAGAGAACCATGTTCTTACAGCGTGCCAATTTATCGCTGGGCACACATTCACTCGTTCACATACATAGATTACATAGGGGCAATTTGGAGCAGTCAGTTCTCTTTGAATCCATGTTTTTGGACTGTGGGAGGAAATCGGAGAACCTGGCACAGGGAGAACATGGAAACTCCATTCGAACTCAATTTGAACCTGACTCCCCAGCACAGAGAAGAACATGCTAACGACCAAGCCACCATGCCATCTCTCTGACAACCAATGATGCTGAAATGTGATTGGTTAAACACTTTAATAAGAAAATACACATCTGGAAGCAGCACAACCGGGGAAGACGCTATGAAAGGAACGTCTCGAGCACTGGGCAGATAGACCCAGGACAGGGTGCCAATCTATCGCTGGGCACACACTCACCCACACAGACACACTCTATATGGGGCAATTTGGAGAACTCAATTGAACTTGATCCATGTTTTTGGACTGTGGGAGGAAACCGGAGAACCCGGAGGAAACCCACGCAGACACGGGAAGAACATGGAAACTCCACCCAGATGGGGATTCGTACCTAAATCCCTGGTGCTGAGAGGAGAACATGCCAACCACCAAACCACCATGCCATCTCTCGGACAACCAATGATGCTGAAATGTGATTGGTTAAACACTTTAATAAGAAAATACACATCTGGAAGCAGCACAACCGGGGAAGACGCTATGAAAGGAAGCAGACAGAGCATTTGGAATTTATCGAGACAAAATATAATTACCATCCATCAGTGATTGAGATATTTAAAAAGGATATGAAAGGGCTATTCTGAACTGTTTAAAATCATTGTAAGTTATAAACATGTCCTTTTTCACATCTTGACCCTAACTGTAGCTCAACTTGCTAATAAAGGGGAAAAGCATTAAGCTGTTTTCTGCACATCTGACGACAAAACTGTATGTTCACAGTTGTTTCCCCCTGAGTAAAGATTCGCTTTCCCAGAGCCCTCTGCTCCCACCCCAAACCCACGGCTCCTCAGGGACCGGCTGATTGGCCTGAAGAGGTTGGGAATAATATGAAAGCCAAATTTTAAAATGCGTAGAGAAATTATTTACACCACAATAAACTAATGGTTACTCACTGTTAAGGATATATATGAATGTGTGTGTTTGTATGTGTGTGTGTGTGTGTGTGTGCTATATATAATTGTCACAAATTAGCTTTACAGAAGTTTAAGGTATCAAACTAGGGTGGCACGGTGGCTTAGTGGTTAGCATGTTCTCCTCTCAGCACTAGGGATTCCCGGTTCGAATCCCCATCTGGGTGGAGTTTCCATGTTCTCCCCGTGTCCGCGTGGGTTTCCTCCGGGTTCTCTGGTTTACTCCCACAGTCCAAAAACATGGATCAAGTCAATTGAATTCTTCAAATTGCCCCATATAGAGTGTGTCTGTGTGAGTGAGTGTGTGTCCAGCGATAGATTGGTGCCCTGTCCTGGGTGTGTCTGCCCAAAGCCTGAAACATTCTCCCCTGGGTATGGAGAACCCCCCCCCCAACCTAGTACAATAGTACAAGATAAAGCGGAAGATAATGGATGGATGAACGGTATCAAACTACATACAGAGAATCTAAATCAACACAGTGCAAGTACATCAAATTGCAAATAAGCATTATTAGAAATCAATATATTTGCCGTGAGGGCAGCAATAAGTTCAAGTTCAAGTACCGCATTCTCCGGACCATAAGGCGCACTGTATTATAAGGCGCAGTTTGAATTACGGGGTCTATTTCTGTATTTGACCCACGTATAAGGCGCACCGTATTATAAGGCGCAGTCTTAATTACGGACTGTATTTCTGTACGGTACTTATTCTGTACGGCACCGTATTATAAGGCACTTGCTAAAACATACGATCTACAAGAAACGTAAAGGATGCAAAGGGGTGATTTATAATTAAAGTTTATTTTACTACTTGACAAAACGCATTATTTTTAATCACTCTGCTCCCACAAATCCATCAAAGTCCTCGTCTTCTGTGTCTGAATTAAAAAGCTGCACTCCGCTGTTCCCCCTCATCAATGTCCGAGTCCGTCTCGTCGCCAGGCGGATGTTCAGCAATGATGCCGGCTTTCGCGAAAGCTCAGACAACAGTTACAGCAGAAACCTTGGCCCAGGTATCCACAATCCATTCACAGACGGTGGCGTAACTCGCCCGCCGCTGCCTCCTGAGTTTTAGTAAACGTGTGTTCGCCGTCTATCATCCATCGCTTCCACGCCGCCCGCAACTTTACTTTAAACGCCCTGTTTACACCAATGTCCAGCGGTCGGAGTTCTTTATTTAATCCTCCCGGAATGACGGCAAGCTCCGAACTAATTTTCTTCAGTCGGTTTTTCACGTTGTCTGTGAGATGAGCGCTCATGGAGCACAACAATACTTTTATAGAATTTGGAACTCAGTACACGTATAAGGCGCACCGGATTATAAGGCGCACGTCCGATTTCTGGGAAAATTTTAGGCTTTTAGGTGCACCTTATAATCCAGAAAATACGGTAATTTATTTATATAGCACTTTTTACAACAGTGCATTGTCACAAAGCAGCTTTACAGCGTTAAAAGCCTTTTAAACCCCCAAAGAGCGAGGCAAAGTGACAGTGGCAAGAAAAAAACTCCCTGTTATGTTGTTTAGTGGCTTGGTGATTAGCATGTTCTTCTCTCAGCGCTGGCATCCAGTTTGAAATCCTGATCCGGTTGGAGTTCCCATGTTTTCCCTGTGTCCGAGTGGGTTTCCTCCCACAGTCCAAAAAATTGGATTCAAGGTAAACTGCCTGCTTTAAACTGTCCCTATACATTGTGTATGAGTGTGTGCCCAGCATACCCCCCACTACCACTCTATAAGATTAACAAAGAATATAATGAAACATAGGAATGGAGTTTCCATGTTCTCCCCGTGTCTGTGTGGGTTTCCTCCAGGTTCTCCAGTTTCCTCCCACAGTCCAAAAACATGGACCAAGGTCAACTGAATTCTCCAAATTGAGTGTGTAGAGTGTGTTTGTGTGCATTTCTCTGTCCAGCGATAGATTGGCTGCCCAGTGCTCGAGACGTTCTCCCCTAGATGGGCATAGGGAACCCCCCCCGCGACCCTAATAGAGGATAAAGCGGAAGAAAATGGATGGATGGATAATGAAACATAGGAATGGAGTTTCCATGTCCTCCCCGTGCCTGTGGAGGTTTCTTCCCGGTTCTCAGGTTTCCTCCCACAGTCCAAAAACATGAAATTGAATAAATGGAATTATCTAAATTGCCTCATATAATGTCTGTAAGTGTGAGTGAGTGTGTACACAGTAATACATTGACGCCCTGTCCTGGGTGTATCTGCCCAACGCCTGAAACCTTCTCCCCTGGATGCATATGGGGAACCCTATATGTAGAAAATTACATATTGTAGTCCATCCGTTCGTGTACTACAGTCTATACAGTGTTCGCCTGTACTTTGTTCTCGTATGGTCAGGACTGATTTGGTTGGTGCATTATTCCTATCCCAGCGGTGTCACTGAGGTGTTTCAATTAAACCAAATACAGGTGCAATTTATTTACATATTTATTAAAAGAATAAAGGTTTATTTGGTAAGGGTGCCTAAAACAGGTCCATACATCTAGAATAGGATGAATAATCTCATCATAAAATAATCTGGTTAGAAGACAAGCCAAATACATATTGTCCATTATTTAGAACAATAGTTCGAGTGTAAATCTACCGGAAAAATTCAGATGACAGTTCTCAGTCTGTGACATACTGAGGCATTGTTTAAATAATGATGTAACCGGAAGGCAAATGTGGTATTTCATATGTTGTGCCGTGTCCTGTAGCAGCACCGACTCTTCATTGCTAATAGGGTTACGCAGCTGGATGAGGAGCATGTGCGTAAAGCCTGACGATGTTCGTATGAGCTGGACTTAAAGAATTACAGATCATGCAACACAATATGAAAACAATAATGACCAAAGCATTAGCAGTAAATATAGTGCTTATTCTGGTCACTAGATGGTGCAGAAGTAGCGGACGACCTATGGAAGATCAACAATAATGAACATTGCTGTAATCATCTTCCCCCATATTTCTTTACCATCTCGGCAAAAGAAGCTGATGGTAATGGTGGACATTATGATGGACATTATGGTGGACATGGTGGATTATATTTAGCTTGATCATATGCTGGGGTTGCGGTGGTGGGGTGGGGGGTTGGTTGGTCCCCATGCCCATCCAGTGGAGGGCATTTTAGGTGATGGGCAGATACGCCCAGCACAGGGCGATATCCATTGTTGGGTACATACTTACACACTATATGGGGCAATTTACACAGACATTTAATGCAGCCAATTTACCTTGAACCCATGTGTTGGGACTGTGATAGGAAAACAGATAGGGATTTGAACCACTAACGACTAAGCCACCCTGCCGCCCTTGTATTAACTCTGTTTTTATTTATGTTTAATGAACCTGTAACCTTCTTGTTTTGGATTGCTGACCCCTTGATCTTATGCTGGGGTTGCAGTGGTGGGGTGGGGGGGATGGTTGATCCCCATGCCCATCAATAGGGGCAATGCCCCAAAATGGGGGCAATTTACATAAAGGAGATTTAAAGCAGCCAATTCACCTTGAACCCCTGTGTGGGGACTGAGGTAGGAAAACAGATAGGGATTTAAACCTCTAACGACTAAACCACCCTGCCGCCCCTGTATTAAATCTGTTTAATGAACCTGGATCCTTCTTGTTTTTGTCATCTTCTATAGGTGGTCGATCATTACGTGTTGCTGCTCCATCTCTGGAAATCTCTACCTCAAACACTCAGTAAATGTCAAAATATCTATTCTATGAAAACTGAAGACATTTCTATTTGCTTCCTTCTCCTCCTTTTGTTTTTTAAATTACTTTTTGATAACTACCATAAAGCGACCTCAGGTTTGTGAATTGTGCTATATAAATTGAACCTATTACTATAATCCATCCATCCATTATCTTCCACTTTATCCTCTACTAGACATTTCGGGTGCTGGGCAGATACACCCAGGACAGGGCACCAATCTATCACACAGGGCACACACTCACTCACTCACACAGACACACTCTATATGGGGCAATTTGGCGAACGCGCACACGGGGAGAACACGGAAACGAACCGGGAATCCCTAGTGCTGAGAGCCGAACATGCTAAACACTAAGCCACCGTGCCGTCACTGTTATTATAATAGTTATTACAATTCATCCATCCAATATCTTCAGCTAGGGTCGCGGGGGGGGGGGCACATACACTCAGGACAGAGTGCCAATCTATCGCTGGGCACACACTCACTCCCACAGACACACACTATATGGGGCAATTTGGAGAATTCAATTGACCTTGATCCATGTTTTTGGACTGTGGGAGGAAACCTGAGAACCCGGAGGAAACCCACGTGGACACGGGGTGAACATAGAAACTCCACCCAGATGGGGATTCCAACCGGGAATCCTAGGCACTGAGAGGAGAACATGCTAACCACTAAGCCACCGTGCCGCCCCTGTTATTATAATAGTTATTATGATTATTATCTTAAATATTGAACCTAAATTCAAAGTGTGAGGTGAAATGAACTTACTTTCTGGACCGGTTCTGAACTGGTTGGGTTTGCACAGGTGGAGTGGGAGCAGGGCGTTTCCGGTTCGGGTCCAAAGCAGGGTTAGGAATTCCAGGTCGAACTGGAGTTGTTGCTCCATAAGGAGGCCCGGGGGGACCCATAGGAGCACCTTGATGGGGCATTCGGGTTCCTGAAGTCATGCCTGGACGCTGCGGAGACAGAAACCCTGAGAATCCTTAAAGTATCAAAATGATTTGGCATTCGTTTGAATGTTTGAGTACTTACTGTTGATGTGAATAAATGGACATGGCAACATTCTACACGACACGTCACAGATCTTTAAGAAAATCACTACTTAGGCCAAAAGAATATGTGGTAAATATTGTAATGAGGGCGGCACGGTGGCTTAGTATTTAGCACGTTCTCCTCTCAGCACTAGGGATTCCCGGTTCGAATCCCCATCTGGATGGAGTTTCCATGTTCTCCCCGTGTCTGCGTGGGTTTCCTCCGGGTTCTCCGGTTTCCTCCCACAGTCCAAAAACATGGATCAAGGTCAATTGAATGCTCCAAATTGCCCCATATAGAGTGTGTGTGTGAGTGAGTGACCCCCCCCCACCACGACCCTAGTAGAGGATAAAGTGGAAGAAAATGGATGGATACCAATGATTTAAAATGTATTGTAGATCAGGCGTTGATACAAATGTGAAGCGCTCAGAGGTGTGCATTACTGTCAATAATGTCACGACGGGACAAACAGTTTAGCCAATCAGATTCAAGGACTGGAAACTATTTTATAAATACTACATTACCCTCTATGAATACAGGAATCATTGTTAAATACAAGTTAAAAACACTATAGAAAGTCTTTATTGCTGATTTTCCAGATTCATTTGATTCACTGCATTAACAAGAACTACCCTTTATTGAGATTATGATGATTTAAAGACACCCCAATATGTTTGAGAAATCCATCCATCCATTATCTTGGGGTGGGGGTGGGGGGTTCACTATGCCTCAGGGCAGAACGTTTCGGGCGCTGGGCAAATACACCCAGGACAGGGCGCCAATCTATCACTGGGCACACACACACTGACTCGCACATGTTTGAGAAATGTTTATTTCAAATAAATGTGCTAAAAATTTTATAGCACTTATTATTTTGTGCAGTCTTATATTACCAGTTTTTTTATAAAGCTTAATGAACTGAAGAACATAAATTATTCTGACATTTATTCTATAATCCAGAATCTTATTAGATCCAGCAAGCTATGGCATAACCTTGATAATGCGTTCAATTAACCACTGGTGTTAATATTGAGGTGTTTTTTTAAATCAATGACCTGCAGGAACAATGAAAGCACAGCCCACAGTGACCCAACATCGGATTAAATAAAGCATGTACAACAATAACACTGCAAAAATGAAATGATCATAACAATTCCTCCATGCAAACTGCAGTCAGTAAGGACTCATCCAGCAGCTCAAAGTCAGAGGAACTAAAAGCTGTGAAAGCTTCCGAAACTGACGCCAAAACCCACTGTGCACCCCATAGGACATCTCCACTAGTCATGGTGCATTGACCTTCCTGACCCATTTGACCCTTTCTAAAATAAACGGAGCCCCAGGGTATCCTGGGTCAGTTCAATCCCATCACATACCGGTAATAGATGGCGGATTGGGCTTTGAACATGTGGACACAGCGGGGCACTGAGCATTTAGCGACTCTCAAGGTCACAAATAGGGTGTGAGGCACAAAGGGAGGTTTATCTGGGCGGTAGAAGTGGCATCAGACGGCCACTGAAGCCACTGATGGCTTACTTTGGGAACAGTCCTAATGAAAAAGCACCACACGGATAGTCATGTTTTTTAGAAATAAGGGAGAAGAAGCACAAAAAAAGAATAAAAAGCTGATTATAGTCAAAAGCATTTACATGTGTTTAAAAATCTAAATAAAGAGGTATGCATATAGGCTTGAATTAATGTTCTTTCACCAGACCTTGCACTGGTTTAACCCAAACCTTTTCAAAAGAAGTTCCTTTCCACATAAAGCAAAATCAATTCAAAAGCTAATTAATGTACTGAAATTATTTTCCCATCTCATTTCACTTGTTACGTATGTTCTATTTTCAATTGGTTAAATCAGACTGCGATCCAAGGCAACGATGTTCAGTCTTAAAAACTCAAAAGATAAGGATCAAGGTTCCAAACTAATTAGGAACTACCTATTATAATCCCGTCAGTCCAAACAGTGAAGTAACAACAATATGGGCGCGGTAGCTCAGGGGTTAGGGTGTTGGGCTATCGATCTGAAGGTTGGGGGTTCAAATCCCAGGTCCACTGAAGTTACCAGTGTGGATCCTTGAGCGAGACCCTTAACCCTCATTGCTCCAGGGATGTTGTGATTAACCCTGTGCTCACCTTGTAAGTCGCTTTGGATAAAAGCGTCCAATAAATGACCAAAACAACCCCCTAAAAAGTATTTTTAAATTGGATAAAAGGGCAGAGTAACAAAACACTATTAAAAAAAGAGTTTGGGGCAGTTGCGAGCTTGTGGTGAAGGAACCAGCATTGCAACCCAAAGGTCCCCGGTTGGAATCCCAATCCCAACAAGTACCCCGATTGCTTGCTGGGCACCGTATAGAGGGCTGTCCTACGTTCTGGGCATGTCTGCTCACTTCACTCAGTTGTGTATATATGTGTGATGTGTTAAATAAGGAGGACACATTCCTCTGTGTGTAAAGCACAGCGGACAAAATGGTTCACTTCATTTATTTATTTATTACTTTTATAATTGCCATGTTTTTCAGACACCATTTAACACTCCTTTTATTTTATACACATTTTATTCCATCCATTATCTTCCGCTTTATTCTCTATTAGGGTCGCAGAGGGGTTCCCCATGCCCATCCAGGGGAGAACGTTTCAGGCGCTGGGCAGATACACCCAGGACAGGACAGCAATCTATCGCTGGGCACACACTCACTCACAGACACACTCTATATGGGGCAATTTGGAGAACTCAATTGACTTCAAATGTTTTTGGACTGTGGGAGGAAACCAGAGAACCCGGAGAAAACCCACGCGGACACGGGGAGAACATGGAAACTCCACCCAGATTGGGATTCGAACTGGGAATCACTAGAGCTGAGAGGAGAACATGCCAAACCACTAAGCCACCGTGCCCCACATTTTATTCCACCTTCGTGAAATCCAACGCAAGATTTTAATAGCACTGGGAATCTTCTTTTTGTGCATTTAAGGGCTTAAATAAAGGTTCAGTAATAAAAAAACTATTTATGTATACTTGTTTTATGGCACCAGACAACACGGTGGCATAGTGAATCCAGGTTCAAATCCTGATCTGGTGGAGTTTTCATGTTCTTGCCATGTCTGTGCAGGTTTTCTCTGGGTTCTCCGGTCTCCGGATTCAGTTACCAATCTATCGTTGGGCATACACACAATCTATAGGGCCAATTTAGAGCATTTAATTGACCCCTAATCCAAATTTTTGTACTGTGGGAAAGCAAAGAACCCGGAATGTGGCGAATGTGCTAACCAATAAGCCACCGTGCCACCCAAGGTGAATATCCATCCATTATCTTCTGCTTTATCCTCTATTAGGGTCACGGGTGGGGAGAACGTTTCGGGCGCTTGGCAGATACACTCAGGACAGGGTGCCAATCCATTGCTGGGCACACACTCACTCACACAGACACACTCTATATATGGGGCAATTTGGAGAACTCAATTGACCTTGATCCATGTTTTTGGACTGTGGGAGGAAACCGGAGAACCTGGAGACACGGGGACCACCCACGCGGACACGGGGAGAACATGGAAACTCCACCCAGATTTGGACTCAAACCGGGAATCCCTAGTGCTGAGAGGAGAACATACTAACCACTAAGTCACCTTGCCTCCCTCCAAGGTGAATAAGCTGCTTCAAATTGTCACTATATAGTGTGTGTGTGTCCAGTGCCCGAAAACATTTCCCCCTGGATGGGTATGAGGAACCAACCTCTTACCCGTAGTAGAGTATTAAGTAGTAGCTGATGAGGTGAGATTTCATACCAGAGTTTAATAGTCTGTTTACCACGAACCCCAACCTTACATTCATTCATTATCTTCTGCTTTATCCTCTATTAGGGTCGCGGGGGGTTCCCCATGCCCATCCAGATGAGAACGTTTCGGGCGCTGGGCAGATACACCCAGGACAGGGTGCTAATCTATCGCTGGGCACCAACCTCACATATCCCTCAGATTGCTTTTAACCTCTTTTCTGTGTTTATATTAATAAACCTTTTACATTTCGACAATAGACGGACATTTAGCATCATGTCAAAGCATAAAAAGGAGTTTTCAGTGAAAGCCCCACCCAGAGCTGTGTGGGGACATCGATGCTCACTGATTTTATTCCATTGTAACACGAGAGCCCCTTTTCCCAATACAGACGAAATGCAAACTGATATTCTGCAGAATTCTGTAATTGACTGCACACTCTCCACATGGGGACGCTTATACATACACAGTAGTTTAAACACACGAAAATCCAAACCGTGTGGCCGCACGAAGCACAACACTAGCTTGATAGTAAACCGGGCGCGAACTGTTGGTGGAAAGTTTACGCTTAGAGCAGACTAAACACAGAAGGTGTAGTCGGCAAGGGAAATCTAAAACGTACGAGTAACGCAGCACCAAGCCTGGCACCCTCTATCCAACATCCAGTCCTGGACTGGTGGAACTTTCAGATGTAATAAGTGTTTCAGTGCTCCAGTGGGTTCTCCACCACACGCTGGGCTACTGCGAGCGTTCTAATAATCTGTGCAGCTGTGCACCTGAGGAAAGAGCGAGTCGAGATGACTGGAAAAAAAGAAATAAGGGGAAAATGAAGATGGATCTAAGAACTCTAGAATGAAATGAAAGATTTGATGGTGTTTTTTCTTTATAACTACATAGTTAATTCATTCATCCATTATCTTCCGCTTTATGCTCTATTAGGGTCGCGGGGGGGTTCCCCATGCCCATCCAGGGGAGAACGTTTCAGGCTCTGGGCAGATAGACCCAGGACAGGGTGCCAATCTATCACTGGACACACACTCACTCATACAGACACACCTATATGGGGCAATTTGGAGAACTCAATTAACTTGATCCATGTTTTTGGACTGTGGGAGGAAACCGGAGAACCCGGAGGAAACCCACACGGACACGGGGAGAACATGGAAACTCCAGACAGATGGGGATTCGAATCCCTAGTGCTGAGAGGAGAACATGCTAACCACTAAACCACCGTGCCACCCTTAAATTTAATTTATGGTTAAAATATTCTATATATTTATATTGTAGTTGTATATTATATATATTCATAGCTGTATATTCTATTATATTTCATATATATAAACACACCATATTTATTTGATCTAATTTTCTCCTTTAAAATTTAAATTATAACTTTAAAAGAACAGGGTAATCGGGGTCTGTGACCCATCATTTCGTTCTTGTTCCATGTACCACATGTGATATTAATGATAATAACATTTTCTTGATTCTTAATAGATTGCGGTAACGTTAATTAAACAACAAATTTTCACTGAAATTGGATTCTTAAAACAAAATACCGTGCGTGTCGATGTAATTAGTTTCTGTACACTTCATTCAGTTGGCAGCTGTCGCTAACATTCATCTTCCTTCGACTCGTCAATGAAATAATACCTCTTTGCACCTCACGCATTATCTCTTAGACCTCAATTCATTCTAAAAAGAAAGAAAATACACCTCTGCATCCTTCCAGTGCTGTTTCTCTTTGTCCAGACAGCATCTCACACACACACACATATCAGACGGACACTCACTTACCACTCCATGGACGAGAAACTCAAACAGTTTACTCTTGGTAGCTTTGCGAGCTCCACCGGCCGAATCGTCCGTTGCCATTGTGAGCCCCGATTTCTCTCCCCCTCCCAATTTCTTTTTTTTTGTCTGTAATACTACCTCTCTCTCTCTTTCTCTCCCAGTCTGCTTCCCCTTATGTTTTGCCACATTCCCTCTGTTTCAAAAGAGAGCTTTCCCTCCCTCTCTTTCTCTCGCTCGCTCCCAAACACTCCCTCACTCTCCTCGCTCTCTTATTTAAACGCATGTTAGCGTGTGGTCGTCGCCTCCCGTTCGACTCTCTCGTTCCCTCCCTCCCTGCTTTCCTCTTTTTAATTTGAACTCCCTCTCTCGCTCTCTCTCTCTCGCTCTCTCAGACTAAGGATAAGGAAACACTGGGGGTCTTACAAGGGGGCTATTGCTGGCCCACAACAGAACTTGGATGCATGTAGAATATACAGTGGCTTCAGTAATGACTATGAGATCTACGTGACAGCTAGACTGATGCCAGGGTTTTTACACAGAACATATCAAGACATTCACATAAATAGGACTGCAGTCAATTTAGTCCCAATAGACGAGGTTTGGCTTAATAGAAGACTCAAAAGCTCAACACGGTGATAACACTGTGATAACACGGCGATAACACGGCGATAACACGGCGATAACACGGCGATAACACGGCGATAACACGGGGATAACACGGGGATAACACAGCGATAACACGGGGATAACACAGCGATAACACGGCGATAACACAGCGATAACACGGCGATAATACGGTGATAACACCGTGATAACACGGTGATAACACGGCGATAATACGGTGATAATACGGTGATAACACCGTGATAACACGGTGATAACACGGCGATAATACGGTGATAACACTGTGATAACACGGCGATAAGGCGATAACACTGTGATAACACGGCGAAAACACTGTGATAACACGGCGATAACACTGTGATAACACGGCGAAAACACTGTGATAACACAGCGATAACACTGATAACACAGCGAAAACACTGTGATAACACAGCGATAACACTGTGATAACACAGCGATAACACTGACATAACACAGCGATAACACTGTGATAACACGGCGATAACACTGTGATAACACGGCGATAACACTGTGATAACACGGCGATAACCCTGTGATAAAGGGTTACTATATGAAATAGAGAAAATAACAGGCAAATTTTTTCTCTTCATTATATGATTTCTCTGTACACCAGATTGCATTCAGTGAAATTCTTCAGGCTAATGTATATTTGATCTTAAAAGGGAGCTTTTTAATATACATGTCATTCCAAATCCCTGTGCACTCACTGCAAAATCCTCCAAAATCCTTTTTAAAAAGCTATTAATTATTTCGAGACATCTCTATATTCATGTGATTAATTAACCAAATGTGACCAAGATGTTCCGGCTCACAACTGATGCAACCTTTCATGTGTTCGGTGATATTAAGCCTGAATACATAAAAAAATTGCTTTAAATATTTGAATTGTGTAATGTTTTTTTAATCTTTTTTAAATCTTAATGGGTTCTGCACTATCAGTGTGATTAAGAGCTTATACGCTGTTTTTTTAATTTACACTGTATACTGTAGTATTAAGATTCTATCTACTAAGAACTATCCTTTTCATTCATTCATTATCTCCCGCTTTATCCTCTATTAGGGTCGCGGTGGGGTTCCCCATGCCCATCCAGGGGAGAACGTCTCGGGCGCTGGGCAGATAGACCCAGGACAGGGCGCCAATCCATCGCTGGGCACACACTCACTCACACATACACACTCTAAATTGGGCAATTTTGAGAATTCAATTAACTTGATCCATGTTTTTGGACTGTGGGAAGAAACCGGAGAACCCGGAGGAAACCCACGCAGACACGGGGAGAACA
>JAFMOD010000969.1:290285-307415 GCA_019802435.1 Corydoras maculifer
GCACCTGCTCCTGAATCTACTGTCCTTCAAAGTGGTCACCAGCGTTGTGTAGAACCCGTTGCCAGCGATGTGGAAGGTGTGGTATACCGTTAGCAGAGCCGGTTCTGTTGATGGTGTGAATGGAGCGCTCTACTGCCTGTCGGATCTCTGGAACAGTTCTGAAGCCGATGCCATGGAGTACTGTACCATCCACCATACTCCCCAGACTTAAGTCCTCGTGTCTTTGATTTGATTCTGAAGACGAAGGAACCACTTCATGGCATCGGCTTCAGAACTGTTCCAGAGATCCGACAGGCAGTAGAGCGCTCCATTCACACCATCAACAGAACCGGCTCTGCTAACGGTATACCACACCTTCCACATCGCTGGCAACGGGTTCTACACAACGCTGGTGACCGCTTTGAAGAACAGTAGATTCAGGAGCAGGTGCAAACATCTAACTCTGTTGTATCGTGTGTGAATAAATAGTTGCCACTATTTAAGTTCCAACCCTCGTATATGGTTTTAACACAGTTGCAAAGCACCTTTGTTGTGTTGAAGGGATTTGCAGGGGTAAAGCTGTGCTCTGTACAGATGAGAAACACTAAAATATCATGTTTATTATAATTACTACTGTATTTGTAGCACACCAATGGCTGTAATCGGAAAAACCCTTTGGCTGATGTAACGTCTCAGCCGAATCTGCAGAATCACTGACGTGAAAAGTCTGGAAGGAAACCAGAGTTGGTATTAGTTAATTAAACAAGAGGTCATCCTCACACGCCTGCCGAATAAACACATCAGATCTTTATCAACTGATCGAAAGATAAAACTTAAAAAAAAAAAAAAAAAAAGATACCTGCTTCCCTCCTACAGTGCTATAAATAACAGTGGGATTTTAAAAGGTTGCTTTATTTGCACGCCCTTAAAATGACCACACTCACTCGGGTGGGGATTTTCAGATCCTGTTACAAAACTGAAGAAATCAAATTGGAAGCTGCAGGGGTGAGCTGTTAATCAGGGTCAATAGCAAACCATTCCTAAAAAAAAAGCAGCATGGTGTCGTTTTAAGCAGCAGAAAAGATAGACAGCTCTAAGAGGCTCACCGAATCTAAGCTTTGAAAGTGGTTTTACGTTTTGCCCAGAGGTGCTGTCCCTCCTCGCTTTTCTATCCGGTCGAAAAATAAGACGCTTTCCCGCTCACTTAGTGTGACCACATCCAGGCCGTTCACATCTTGTGCTTTCAGAAAGTCAAACACACACATGCACGCCCACATATGCACACGGACACATACACATACGACAGGATTTTTGTTGTTTTTTTTTTCTTTCCTCAAACCAATAAAGCAGAAGCTGATGGCTGGACATGCCGGCACCCATGCTCTCCAACATCGTTGTGCATTTCTGCCGTCATAAGGGAACCTCCAGCAGCTTTTTGTGCAAGTACTGCTTCACTTCTTCGATTCCGTTCAGTTTCTCCAGCTCTAGGTAGGGCAACTGGTCGAGAAAAAGACATTCAAACAACGTTATGTAACATTTTAAGACCTCAAACCAAGCAGTCACAGTCTTTTTAATAAGAATCTGACTGTGGCTTTATTACATTATAAGATTCATTCATTATCTCCCGCTTTATCCTCTGTTAGACATTATGCCCATCCAGGGGAGAACGTTTCGTGCGCTGGGCAGATACACCCAGGACAGGACGCCAATCTATCTCTGGGCACACACTCACTCACACAAACACACTCTATATGGGGCAATTTGGAGAATTCAATTAACTTGATCCATGTTTTTCGACTGTGGGAGGAAACCGGAGAACCCGGAGGAAACCCACACAGACACGGGGAGAACATGGAAACTCCACCCAGATGGGGATTCGAACCGGGAATCTCTAGTGCTTAAAGGAGAACATGCTGAACACTAAGCCCCTGTGCCACCCCATTATAAGATTATTTGGGATTTAGAAAACGATCAGTATGCTGCTCTATGATTGGCTGAGCAGCATGTAAACAGTTGGTAGCTAATCACTTCTTATGTCCTACTGAGG
This sequence comes from Corydoras maculifer, assembly GCA_019802435.1. Lineage (NCBI taxonomy): Eukaryota > Metazoa > Chordata > Actinopteri > Siluriformes > Callichthyidae > Corydoras > Corydoras maculifer. The sequence goes on from JAFMOD010000969.1 coordinate 292,312, forward strand.
TCATACAAAATTAATTTTAATGCTAAAGACGTCATTTTAACGATTAAATATCATTGTTACAGCAAATCAAGATTTTACAAACTTGTTGTTCATACGTTTATATTTTAATAACTCCATGATCTTTTTGGAATTAATTATGGAATACTCATGTTTTATTCCATTTATCCATTATCTTCCACTTTATCCTCTATTAGGATCATAGGGGGGGGTTCCCCATGCCCATCCAGGGGAGAACGTTTCGGGCGCTGGGCAGATACACCCAGGACAGGGCGCCAATCTATCACTGGACACACACTCACTCACTCACATGACTTGATCCATGTTTTTGGACTGTGGGAGGAAATCGGAGAACCCAGAGGAAACCCACACGGACACAGGGAGAACATGGAAACTCCACCCAGATGGGGAATCGAACCGGGAATCCCTAGTGCTGTGAGGAAAATGTGCTAACCCTCATGTTTTATTGGCAGTTTAATTACTATTAATGTGAAGGGTCAATATTAGACTATTGTTTGTCCCCATTAGAGTAAAAAATGGAACTATAACAGTTTACAGCTTACCTGTAGAATAATGTAGCCTAATAACTTTAAGTGGCGGTCTCGCATGGCCCGGGAGCCCACTAGCACATCAGAGTTGTAGCAGTAATGCCATTTGTCATTCACGGACATGATCACTCTGCACAAACAGAAAGAGAAACACACACTGATGAACAAGATAAGCACTAATCACATTATTTGCATTACAGGTGCTTTATTATGGAATTATCTTTATGTAAAAGAACACTTATTAAATATAAATACACAGATTAGCTCATGTGTACACTATATAGTGTACACAAAATTATTGGGACACACCTACATTTTTTGGGCAATGCATAAAATATATGTAAAGTTGGCTGGGCAGATACACCCAGGACAGGGCACCAATCTATCACTGGGCACACACTCACTCACACAGAAACACACACTATATATGGAGCAATTTGGAGAACTCAATTGACTTGATCCATGTCTTTGGACCGTGGGAGGAAACCAGAGAACCCGGAGGAAACCCACGCGGACACGGGAACATGGAAGAACATGGAAACTCCACCCAGATGGTGATTCAAACCAGGAATCCCTAGCGCTGAGAGGAGAACGTGCTAACCACTAAGCCACCGTGCTAGACTTCATCCCAAATTACAGTGGATTAAAACATGCAGTTCCACAGAATACATATAAACAAAACCACAAATGCAGTACAATTAAGTCCCAATCAGCTACTAGCTACCGTTCAGCTATTCGACAGTAATGGGTTAAAACATGTGGCCACTTGTAGAAGCAAGCCACGAGCTCTAAATCAAGGGACTATAAACAAAGAACTGACCTCTTAACATTCTCTCCAGTGCTTCTCTCGGTCTCTGTGGATTTGGCAGTGTGCAGCTGAAGTGGAGCAGCATGCACGCCGTCGCTCTCTCCTGGCTCGTACGTCACAGTCTCGTAAAATGTGGCAATGGTGCAGTCCGGTCCTGCATTTGCCCCCACTTGAATGGAGGCACCACGCTCGTCCTCCAAGATCTTACCTATGGAGAACTGGAAGAGCGTGTCTTGTGGCGCCACTGCCCCAGGAATGACCGAGCCCGTCTGAGTCAGGCACTCTGATGGGCTGCTGAGGGTTGAACTGTCTTGACTCTCCAGTGAATGCTCCTTAGCAAGGCTAGCGTAGTAATCCGAGGCTGGGTAGTAAGCATTGTAGTCCAGTGGCACCGCCCCATTGGTGCTGGCTCTCTGCATGTGGGGTGGCATGAAGGTGGAAGAATCTTCGGGGGGCTTATCCATGCCCTTCTCCAGGACTGGAGCGAAAGGAGAGAACTTCTGGAAGTCAGAAGTTAGTACGGTGACCGAGCCAGACACTTCGGTCGGTTTGGGATTGACGACGGCGCACGGTGCGGAGCTCGTAGGTAAGGAGACGGCTGCTGAGCCTGCTCTTATTGGAAGCACACAGCCAGCATGGTCTATCCAGAGCAGAAAATCTGAATAGAAAATAGTGAAGAACATATTAGAAACTAGTACTAGATAACTGGATAAGCATTACCAGCGGTGTATTACCCGTGTAATATCCTGGAGGTAGCACTTCATCCTGTTTGTAGCAGTGCTCTCCAACTAACTGACGGAGCGCCTCTGCGACCAACCCTTTGTAACTGTAATGGAAACTGGTAATTAGAAATATAGCAACAAGAATCATGGGGTCGTGCAATGCAGTTCTTGACCAGTAGAGTGTCCATCCATCCATCATCTTCCGCTTTATCCTCTATTAGGTTCGCGGGGGGGTTCCCCATGCCCATCCAGGGGAGAACGTCTCGGGCGCTGGGCAGATACACCCAGGACAGGGTGCCAATCTATCGCTGGGCACACACTCACTAACTAAGACACACTCTATATGGGGCAATTTGGAGAATTCAATTGACTTGGTCCATGTTTTTGGACTGTGGGAGGACACCGGAGAACCCGGAGGAAACCCACGCGGACACGGGGAGAACATGGAAACTCCACCCAGATTGGGATTCGAACCAGGAACCCCTAGCGCTGAAAGGAGAACATGCTAACCATAAGCCACCGTGCCGCCTGACCAGTAGAGTGTGTCCTCCACATTTAACCCACCCATGCAGTAAAACACACATATACACACTGGTGAAGTGAGCACACATGCCCGGAGCAGTGGGCAGCCTTGTATATGGTCCCACAGGAGCAATTGGGTTTAGGTGTGGTGCCCAAGGGCACTTCAGCCATAGCGCATGGTGGGACCTACGACAAGTCATCATGAACACCATGTTTAGTATTTAGGCAGGCCATAAGTGGGGTGGGTGGCACGGTGGCTTAGTGGTTAGCATGTTCTCCTCTCATCACTAGGGATTCCCGGTTCGAATCCCAATCTGGGTTTCCATGTTTTCCCCGTGTCCGCGTGGGTTTCCTCCGGGTTCTCCGGTTTCCACAGTCCAAAAACATGGATCAAGTCAATTGAGTTCTCCAAATTGCCCCATGTAGAGTGTGTGTCTGTGTGAGTGAGTGAGTGTGTGCCCAGTGATAGATTGGTGCCCTGTCCCTTTATATCTGCCCAGCGCTCGAAACGTTCTCCCCTGGATGGGCATGGGGAACCCCACCACGACCCTAGTGATGGATGGATATAAACGGGGTTATTAAGTGTAATTAACAAATAAAAAGTATTTGATATAGGGGAGAATTTGAGAAAGTTTAAATTAAAGGTGTATATCAGAGAACATGCCTTAGTTCTTTTGTTGCTGTAAGGATTTTCCGCTGACACGGAGGTATGCACTGACCTGTATTTGCGATTGACCTCGTCAGCTGTGAGTGCATGGTCAAACATAAGCACTTTGTGCGAGTCCTGCAGACGGGGCCCTGTGTACTCTCGGTGCTCAAGCTCCACTGCTGAGTCCAGGAGGGATAAATACCGCCGGACTATCAAAGCATACGGACTGTCTGAATAACAACACAGCAAACAAAGAGTGAGGGCATAAAACATTCTGAATCACAACGGTCATACTACTCAAATCGCTTTTAGCCATCCATCCATCCATTACCTTCCACTTTATTCTCTATTAGGGTCGTGGTGGGGTTCCCCATGCCCTTCCAGGGGAGAATATTTCGGGCGCTGGGCAGATAGACCCAGGACAGGGCGCCAATCCATCGCTGGCCACACACTCACTCACACAAACACACTCTATATGGGACAATTTGGAGAACTCAATTGACTTGATCCATGTTTTTGGACTGTGGGAGGAAACCGGAGAACCCGGAGGAAACCCACGTGGACACGGGGAGAACATGGAAACTCCACCCAGATGGGGATTCGAACCGGGAATCCCAAGCGCTAAGAGGAGAACATGCTAACCACTAAGCCACCGTGCTGCCCACTTTTAGCCATTCATTTGTAAATTAGACATGTATTTATAAATCAAACACCTTAAATCCAGTGTTTTTAGAAAGGTTTTCTCATGCGCTCACATATTGCATGCATTGCCCAAAAAATGTATTACCTACAATACAGTTCATTCAGATTACAAGTTAAGAACTCAAACGTACTAAACAACCTGATTTACACCAGCAATCGACTGCAGACATATACCAGGATGACAATATTAATATGTCTCAACCTCCAACGGTCAACTTCAGGGTTTAGGAATCATTTTTTAACATGACGAGTGCTGCAAAGATTTACTGAGTATCAGAATCAAAACTAAATCCCAGCTTGAATGTTGTAATGTTACATAAAAGGGAGATGACCGATATGCTAAATCAAATTACAAGCCATTTAGAGCTATTTTAATTAACCAGTGGATTACGTTTACATTTAGTCATTCAGCAGACGCTTTTATCCAAAGCGACTTACAAATGAGAACACCACAAGTCAGAAGCCATGTAGAAAACCAACTATACTGTAAACTGTGATTGTTATTCGATGCTGCGGCCCCTCCACCCCCCCCCTATTTTTTTCTTTTCCCTACAACAGGTATTTGTTAAAGAGATGAGTCTTCAGTAGTTTCTTAAAACTGTTTAGTGATTCTGCCTTACGGACAGAGTTGGGAAGATGGTTCCACCATTTTGCAGTGGTGAACGCCACGGAGTGAGAATGAGCTCCTCGGTGAGGTGGAATCGCCAAGCGGCAATCATCACTGGAGCGAAGTGAACGGGTCGGAGTGTATTTTGAAAAGATAGAGTGAAGGTAAGAGAGGGAAGATCCAGAAATGGTCCTGTATACCAGTTAGTGACTTGTACCAAATTATTATCACGCAATTTGCATATGTCCCCAGATAAAACAGGACATATTACTGCTTAAGTGTCAGAAATTCATTTCTAGTATTTCAAAAGTTAATTATAGATTGAAAAATGCTTTCGTTATATTTGGTTTCTAAAAGGTATTTTTCTTTTATGATGTTTATGATATTTTATTATCACTGCTGCTGATGATAAGGTTTAGTCTGTTTGTATTCAGAGCAGTTCATAAGAGTTGATTCAGAATAGTTGAGAACAGAAAAATGTCAGGCAGTGGTTTAGACAGAAATGTATCCAGTCTAGAATATCTAGACACATTTATTGTCTGAGCAATAACCCAGAAAAAAATTCTTCAAAATGCACAACATGAAATCCCAAGGCTATTTAAATATAAAGACCTACTCAGCATCACCATAGTTCTTATAGAAAAGACTAAAGTTGAATGTTGGTGAATACATTTCTATATAAAAGTATGAAATCTATGTTTTAATTCCACATTTTGTTACCATTCTATAATAACATTAACACATTCGATAAGATGGCTTCCTGGTTCGAATTCCAATCCGGGTGGAGTTTCCATGTTCTCCCCGTGTCCGCGTGGGTTTTCTCCGGGTTCTCCAGTTTCCTTCCACAGTCCAAAAACATGGATCAAGGACATTGAATTTTCCAAATTGCCCCCTATAGAGTGTGTTTGTGTGAGTGAGTGTGTGCCCAGCAATAGATTGGCGCCTTGTCCTGGATGTATCTGCCCAGCGCCCGAAACGTTCTCCCCTGGAAACCCCCCCCCCCGTGACCCTAATAGAGGATAAAGCGGAAGGTATTGTATAGATGGACATTCTCTATAAGAAACATGTATTATTTTGACATTTTGACAAATCTAAATTACTACAAATTTTACACATCACAGACTCTTTAAGTACTCACTAGTGACATTACTGATGAAGGAAGGTGAGAAGACGCGATGGAGTACCAGGCTGGGAAAGTGGCCCAGTTGAAAGAGAGACATGAGGATGTTGACGGTGGCCAGTGGTGAGCTCAGAGCTTTCAGCTCCAGTACCTTTTCCAGCTTAGAAAAGAACTGGGTCTCACCAGCTGGCCGATAACTCATTCGGCTAAATGGGAACACAAGCTTCTGAATCACCTGCATGAGGCGGCACAACAACAAAGGTTTTTTAAAAAAAAAGGAACCAAAAAACTGTTTAATTCATCGATTAAATTGAAGCTCACCTTGCTGTCCAAGTACTCTGCCTTCTTAACCAGAAATTCAGCAATGGTATCCAGAAGTTGGGTTTCTCGGAGTCGATGGCGGGCAACATACTTGGCAATCAGAGCCATGGTATACGGGGTAATGTTGTCAACCTTTTTCGGAAGTTCCTCTGGTAGAATGTAAGGGGAGGATGTGACACATCAAATCCATACAGCTTTTGAAAGATGCTAAGTTAGCTTGGTTTAATAACGTCAATATGTTGGTAAGTGGGTAGCTTACCAGCCAGGCTGCTCACAAACTTCTCCTGCCTGTTCTGATAGAAGAGGTGAGAGCTGAAGATGAGCTCCAAGCTCTTATTGCTGGCCTCCTGGGCGCAGACTGCGAGCATTTCGTCCAGCAGAGTCATTTCATGGTCACGCACACAGCTGACACTGCCCAAAGTGTGCTTGACCAGCCGCAGGATCTTACGGTTCACCACTAGCTGTTCAGCAGAGGCACCATCAGCAGCCTGAAGCGCATGCCACTTGGTGCGATAGTAGGATAGCAGCAGAAAGAGCGTCTGTGGGTGGCGCTCCCGCTCGATGTTTTTCTCCAGGCTGGTCAGACAGGACTCAATAAGAGGGTGTTGGTTGGACAGGTGAAGCTTCATGCAGCTGCTGAACACCATGGAAATGTCCTTCTGGTTGAACTGAGACAGACGTCCCTGCGACTCCTCTTCAAGGACCTGAACGATGCGAGAATCACTTGGAAGACCTGAAAATGTATACAAGAGTAAAGGTAACCCAAAAAGGTGCTACTGAATAATGAATTTCTGAATACTGTACCCGAAGCTCTCCAACTTTAAAACAGCAGAACAAAGTATTAAATCATTAGGGTTAGGGTGTTGGGCTATAAATGTAAAGGTTAAAACCCCAGATCCACTGAAATGACCAATGTGGGTCCTTGAGCTAGACTCTTAACCCTCACTGCTCCATGGCTGCTGGCTGTAAAGCCAATCTTGTGTTCTGATGCCAATCATCAAGTTAGGATACTTAGGATAAGGCGCTTTGGATTAAACCATCAGCTAAATGACCAAATGTAAATGTAATCTCCTGGAGAATGAATATCAATTTTAAAAAAGGTCCTATACAGCATCTTGTAAGAATTAAAAATCGTGTTGATGTAAATGCCTACTGGGCAGATTTATTTAAGCACAAAATGTAATTTAGCACATTGTCCATCCATCCATTATCTTCCGCTTTATCCTCTATTAGAGTCGCGTGGGGGGAGGGGGAGGGTCCCCATGCCCATCCAGGGGAGAACGTTTCGGGCGCTGGGCAGATACACCCAGGACAGGGCGCCAATACATCACTGAACACAGACTCACTCACACAGAAACACTCTATATGGGGCAATTTGGAGAACTCAATTGACTTGATCCATGTTTTTGGACCGTGGAAGGAAACCGGAGAACCCCGAGGAAACCCACGCGGACACGAGGAGCACATGGAAACTCCACCCAGATGGGGATTCGAACCGGGAATCCCTAGTGCTGAGAGGAGAACGTGCTAACCACTAAGCCACCGTGACGCACTATTTAGCACATTGTGTTTTATAAAACTTTTTTTTCCTGGCTAATTAAGCACTTCCCCATTTCCTCCCATTGGGATTTTCTCATGGTAGCTAATGTAAAGTTTAATAATCATCATCTTTATTATCATCATAAAACTTAATTTACTACTTACATTCACTACGCAAACTCAATAGCAACACTAGTAATCATAGATAGAACGTTATTCAAGATCATAGTTTAATTAAAACCTTGATTTGGGAGTCCATGGACCATGAGGACAGCATTCCATCACTTGTTTCTACAAAATCCTTATTAAGTCTACCCTTATTCTGCAAATCTGCTACATCCATCAGATTCAGGGACTGGTAACTATAACGTCACTTTTAATATACAACACACTGTCAGGGGCGGCACGGTGGCTTAGTGGTTAGCACGTTGTCCTCACAGCACTAAGTATTTCCGGTTCGAATTCCCATCTCGGTGGAGTTTCCATGTTCTCCCCATGTCCACGTGGGTTTCCTCCGGGTTCTCCGATTTCCTCCCACAGTCCAAAAACATGGATCAAATCAATTGAGTTCTCCAAATTGCCCCATATAGAGTGTGTCTGTGTGAGTGAGTGTGTGCCCAACAATGGGTTGGCGCCCTGTCCTGGGTGTATCTGCCCAGCGCCTGAGACGTTCTCCTCTGGATGGGCATGGGGAACCCCACCACGACCCTAATAGATGATAAAACGGAAGATGATGAATGAACACACTGTCAGAATCGGGAAACAAATTTGCGATGACATTTAATGAGTGTCAAATTGCACATTGCCATTAAAATACAAATTGATAAATTGTTGTTGTCCAGGGATTGCACAAGTTCAGCATTAACACCTGAATAAGCTGATCCAATCAGAAAAAGGGTAATTAAGATGACTGGCTGAATTCATCTGACGTATCTTATTAATACAAGGGTCTAACAAACCTAAAAAACATATGACCTGTTGCAAAATAAATGATTAGAAACTGCACTTAAATAGACTTACCAAGCGTAGCCACGGCGTAAAGACAGTTAACAATGCTGAAGTTGTCAAATTTGGTGCAGTCATTTATGATGGAACCACAAAGAGTCTGGAAATCCGGATGTTCTATGATCTGATGATTAGCACCGTTGCCTGTGGCTCCGGTTGGAGATGAAGACAGGGATCCTTCTTCAGCCTCGGATGCTGCAGCACCACCACCTGCAACCCCTATTCCTCCAGCCTGTTCAAGGGATAGAAGCTGGCCAATCTTTTGCAGCGCTATTGGGTAGTGATTGTGTGAGATCTTTGCCGGGTTCTGTGTGACCCATCGGAGCACCTCGTCCACACTACGGGAACGATCGATCAGCCGCTTCATGGTGAAGAAGGTGTCGTAACTCATCTTCTCATGAATAAAGTTCCAGGTCTTCTTTTTGCCATGCTGCATGTGGACATGGGTCTGGTAGTGTGGCGGAGGAAGATGAGGGGCCTGGGGAGCTGTATGGTAATGCTGATGTGGCTGGTAAAATGGTCGATGGGCCTCAACACGGCTCTGGTACAGAGCAGAAGGGTAGGTCTGGGGGGGTTGAATGTGGGGATGATGTGGTGGTATAGGGTGGTGGGGGTTCTCAAGAATGGTCTGCCCACCACCTATCAGGCCAACACGGTGACCTGGCTTGCCTCCACTATACAGACGTGTGGCATACATGCTAGAGAAGGCACCTAAAACAAATGAACAAGAAGACTGAGCAGGCGAGGAAACTCTCCCACAGGTTAAGAGGGAAAGGCGAGTGGGCAGCAGGGCCAGCATGGTTTACAGAGCGGTATAACAATGAAGGTTGAAACAAAAATCCTGAAACAGAGAAAGAGAGAGAGAGAGAGAGAGAGGAAATAAAGCAAGAGTGTCGCTGGAACTTCAATTTACTTCCATTAAAGGTGTTTAACATGTTTTGTAGGCATGCAACTCAACAGTTAATCAATTATAAACAAATTCAGGAAACACGGGTCACCGCAGCAAAGCACTGGACCTCAGGAGATCGCTTCGGATGTAAAATGTTATGCATTTTTAAAATCTAAAGGACAAAATCTTTACAATTGTAAAGTCCATCCATCAATTATCTACCACTTCATCCTCTATTTGGGTCGCGGTGGGGTTCCCCATGCCCATCCAGGGGAGAACGTTTCGGGCGTCGGGCAGAAACACCCTGGACAGGGCACCAATCTATCGCCGGGCACACACTCACGCATGAGTGGGGCAATATGGAGAACTCAATTGACTTGATCCATGTTTTTGGACTGTGGGAGGAAACCGGAGAACCCGAGGAAACCCACGCAGACACGGGGAGAACATGGAAACTCCACCCAGATGGGGATTCGAACTGGGAATCCCTAGTGCTGAGAGGAGAACATGCTAACCACTAAGCCACCGTGCCGCCCCTACAATTGTAAAGTAAATAAATAAAACATTGGCGGTTTCGAATATGTTTGCTGTTTAATTTAACAAATCTGCATGAAAATGCAGATTTTTTTTTCATGCAAAACTAATTATGTAATTAATTTTAACTTAATTTAATTTTATACTTGGTATATTATTGGACATATTCATACTAAGAATACAAGGCAGCAAATATATAGGTACATTAAATGTGACCATTTTAGAATGTCTGTCCATCCATTATCTTCTGCTTAATCTTCTACTGGGGTCGAAAGAGGTCAATCTATCACTAGGCACACACTAACTCACTTCAAAACACACACACACACACACACACAACAACACAAACACTATAGGGGCAATTTAAGGAAGCCAATTCACATTTAGCAACATGGGAACAGAATACAGTACTTTTAGTTACTTAGTTGTAATTAAGCACGTTCTCCTCTCAGCACTAGGGATTCCCGGTTCGAATCCCCATCTGGGTGGAGTTTCCATGTTCTCCCCGTGTCCGCGTGGGTTTCCTCCAGGTTTTCCGGTTTCCTTCCATAGTCCAAAAACATGGATCAAGGTCAATTGAGCTCTCCAAATTGCCCCATATAGTGCGTGTCTGTGTGAGTGAGTATGTGCCCAGTGATAGATTGGCGCCCTGTCCTGGGTGTATCTGCCCAGCGCCCGAAACGTTCTCCCCTGGATGGGCATGGGGAACCCCACCACGACCCTAATAGAGGATGAAGTGGAAGATAATGGATGGATAGTTGTAATCATATCAGACTGAAGTAGTGTTTTTTTGTTTTTCCGTGGGGAAGGGGGGGGGGGGTAATTAAAAGCTTAACGTTTATATCCATCCATAATCTGCTTTATCCTCTCTATCAGGGTCGCGGGGGAGAGCATTTCGGGCGCTGGACAGATACACCCAGGATGGGGGCGCCAATCTATCACTGTGCACACACTCACTCACACAAATACACTCTATATGGGGCAATTTGGAGAACTCAATTGACTTGATCCATGTTTTTGGACTGTGGGAGGAACGCGGAGAACCCGGAGGAAACCCACGCGGACACGGGGAGAACATGGAAACTCCACCCAGATGGGGATTCGAACCGGGAATCCCTAGCGCTGAGAGGAGAACATGCTAACCACTAAGCCACCGTGCCGCCCTTACGGTTCTATCGATATTTCATAATACATATGGATGTTTATACTGATTGTTTGAACTTTAATAAAGGTTGTAACGGGGTTGCAGCTGTGATGTTATTACAGCGTTACTCACATGTTGAGATCACAGCAGAATCACAGCGAGTCGCAGCTCGTGCGTGGCGGGTGGAGACATCTGGAAAAGCTGAAGGGCTTCGACGCTTAAAGCAGCTTCAGCTGCAGCCTGCCTCACTGCGGCCCCCCGCTCCGCTGCGCCGCGGGCAGGAGGTGGAGGGAAGCGGCGCGGCGCGGCGCCGACATGCCGCCAGAGGAGCGGAGCTCTGCGGAGGGAGGACGGGAGGACCCGGCCGCGGCCTCAAACCCAACACGGCGCGCACAGCGCGGCGCCCGCGGGTCGCTCTGGTCCCGCAGCACGGCGGCTGGACCGCGCAGGGAAGCGGCGGGGCGAGGCGGACACGCGGTCTGCAGGGTCGCTGCCACCGGCCGCACGTTTCACTCTCCCCTTGATGTCTGCAATAAGCCGTCAGCCGCCCCGGCCTCCGCCATTTTCTCGGAAGTCAACACTGGCAGACCGGAAACACGTCGGCGTAGTGATGTCACTTGTCCACCTCCAGATTACCAAGGCTTTACGTTACAGAGACTAAAATAACTTTACTAATACATACACACTTTAAGGCGGCACGGTGGCTTAGTGGTTTGGCATGTTCTCCACCCAGATGGGGATTCGAACCGGGAATCCCTAGCGCTGAGAGGCGAACGTGCTAACCACTAAACCACCGTGCCGCCTTGTTGGAATTTATTAAACATAAAAGACATACATTGCGTTAATTTATCCTAACTGTTTGAAAGTATGTAATCTATGTGTTTTAATGGTTCAACTGAACATGCAAAACAGGAACAGTGGGACAGTCAACAGAAACAGGCCTTAAGTTCATGCCCTAGGAGGAGGCAGGACTGGATGGTGGAGAAGTTTGAGATGTTTAAGAGGATGTTCTCACAAAGACAAAGGACTGCTTATGCACATACATAGGAATCAGAGCTCTCTCATCAATCGTGGTTGCCCGCCATTGATGATTTTTCTGTACACTTGGTTGTCTATTCAGTAACTTGCATTAAAATCTGTTTGGAACAACCTGCAACTCCAAGGCCGTTTATTGAACATCTAACATTCTCCGGTTTCCTCCCACAGTCCAAAAACATGGATCAAGGTCGATTGATTTCTGCAAATTTGGCCCATATAGAGTGTGTCTGTGTGAGTGGGTGTGTGCCCAGCGATGGATTGGCGCCCTGTCCTGGCTGTATCTGCCAAAATGTTCTTCCCTGGATGGGCATGGTAAACCCCCTACCCCGCCACCCTAATATAGGATAAATCGGAAGATAATGAATGAATGAATGAATACACACTTTAATCATTACGGAGCCCCTAAAGTGACATGGAAGAAATAAAATATCACGACTCCGAGCATCAAGGTCCTACCGCTGCCGACTCCCAGCACCTGGGGCGCTCTCCCCGCCTCGCAGCTAGAGGGCGCTGATCTGCACCCTGCAGCGAGATGGTGTGCTCAACGCTGCGTCAGCAGGGGGCATCGAACACACCTTATCTTCAGAGGGACCCCACCCCCCTTTTCTCCACCTTAACCTTAACCTTTTTTTTTTTTTTTTCTTTCCTTCATGGTCGCTTCCCTCTTTTACGCAACCGTTGGGGTGGGGGTATGTCACAGGTGCCTGGGGCACCTGTCCCTCAATAAGGTATTCATGGACTCCGTTGGGTGATTGGTTTCTTTTGTGCACGTGACTGGGTGTCTTTTGTATTTAGTTTCCGTATTCCTTTATCCCCGTGCACGTCTTTGTTTGTGGTTTAATCCCGATGTTAGTCGCGTTCGTTTCATTCCCCCCTTTCTGTTGGTGTCCCTACACCATTTTTAATAATAAACCCTGTTTTGTTTTTATCCCGGTGTCGCGGACTCTGCTTCCGCGCTCAACCACGGTACAGCGCTGCGCAATAGCCCCACACTGATTGTATCCGTGGGAGTGTTTTACCCGATGGACCGGTGTACACAATTTTCCCCACGTAGCCAATTCCCAGGAAATGCTCACAAGGCGCAAGCCGCGTACGCATTTCCTCCCGCGTAGCCGATTCCCGGGGAAGAACGAGCAAGCTTTTCTGACATATATATATATATATATATATATATATATATTATATATTATCACTAAAATTAAAACCTTTGTATCCTGATATATATACTGTATATGTGTGTGTGTGTGTGTGTGCGTGTGTATATATATAAATATCCATCCATCCATTATCTTCCGCTTTATCCTCTATTAAGATTTGTGGGGGGGTTTCCCATGCCCATCCAGGGAAGAACGTTTCGGGCGCTGGGCAGATCTATCACTGGGTACACTCTCACTCACACAAACACACTCTATATGGGGCAATTTGGAAAAACAATTGACCTTGATCTCCGTGGAGTAGTCGGACACTTGGACACAAGTCGGGGGCTGATCACCCACGGCTGGGTCGCCCAAGCGAGGGTGTTTGATGATCAAAGACCCGAAACTCCCCATGACCTCGGGTTCATCACTGATGATGTGTCCAAGTAGCACCAAGAGGTGTATGTAAGAACTGAAAAAAGAAAAAAAGAAAGAAAAAAAAATTATATATATACTGTATGTATATATATATATATATATATATATATATATATATATATATATATATATATATATATATATTTCTTAAAAAATATAAAAAATTAGAATATATATTATTTTAAAAATATATATATATAGTTCTGAATAGTTCTAAACTTTTTTTTAAGTCACTTTGGATCTGCTAAATGTAAATTTAAAGTGAATATACAACAAAATTGAACAGGTCAAAATAAATCGACAAAGTGGTCTTTAATTATCTTTATTATATAGAGTTTCAGATATCTTTTATTTAAATACATACGAGACAGCCATGCTGGTCAAAAGCCGATTCGGTTTTTAATGAGACATTTATAATTTGAATAAGCCTTTAGTTTTTTATTATAAAAAAAAAAAATCACACTAACTTTCATTTTCTCAAAACACTTTTGAATTGAGGATTATTTATTATGGTTGATGAGGCACAAAATAATACGTATGATTCTGTTGCATTTAAAGGAAACTGGGGTCAGGTCTACCGTTGCAAATTCTCCATTAAGCAAACAGTTACAAGGTCATTACATTAGTACACACTCTGTAGAGTTCATGGTCTGCCTACAAAAGTAAGTACAATTTCATGATTAAAAACACAATTCATACAGCTGATCACAGAATCTTCTAAAGAAATCATTGTGTCTAAATTATAATCTGTTTGTTGTTTACAGATGTGCTGTATTTTATTTTATGTCCACATGTGTTCTATTTCCACACATCTGTGGAACAAACCTAAGGAGTTGTTCCAAATAGTAGTTCTGGACTTTTGTCGTTCACGTTGGATAAAAGCATCTGCTAAATAACTAAATGTACATTTATGAATATAAATCGAGTCCGCAAATTGATCTTTAATTATCTTTAATGTAAAGAGCTTCAGCTATCTTTAATTTAAATGCATCCAAGACAACCATGTTGTTCATCAAACTCTGGTTCAGTTTTGGAAAAAGCTTGTCTGCCTTTAAGGATACAATCATTTTTAATAAGAGCATCCCGAGAATCCTGTAAAAACCAAAGTAATATTTAGTTATAAACAATTTCCAGACTTTTTACATCATATATGGAGTTTGGTTACTTTACATTAGAAAAAGTATTCCTGTCTTACCCATTTGACTTGTTTTAGTGGTGCACAGTCAATTACTCTTGTAATAGAATGAAGTGGTTTACACACTAAACAGTGTACAATGGGCTGCAAAAGAAATGAAGCTTTCTCAATCATAATGTTTGTCTGTTTGATAATGCAAAATACATTATTTAAAAAATGTGATTTTCAGATTAAATTAGAATAAAGATAC
>JAFMOD010000969.1:307966-349137 GCA_019802435.1 Corydoras maculifer
CCAGCGATGGATTGGCGCCCTGTCCTAGGTGTATCTGCCCAGCGCCCGAAACGTTCTCCCCTGGATGGGCATGGGGAACCCCACCGCGACCCTAATAGAGGATAAAGCGGGAGATAATGAATGAATGAATACTTACTGAAGTACTTAAATGGCATTCCTCTCGATGGGTTAATTTATTTATATCCTTTGGACATTTCGTTGCTTTTAGTAAAACGTTAAAAGACGCTCTGAGGTCTGAAATCTGTAAACAAAAGCAAATCACTTTAAGTATATAACAAAGTTTACTATATAAAATTTTAATATACTTTATGCTAAACTCTAGCACTTACCTCATGGTTTTTGATGGCATGAACATCAAAGTGTTTTGGTAATTTTGGGTTTTTGTTGACCAGCTTCAAAGCTTCGTCGACGTAGCCTTTGTGCTCTTCACTTAATTCACTGTAGAGTTTCTCTGTCTGAGAGGAAACCAGCTGAATTAACAACACAAGCAATATCTGTTTCAGTAAATCACTCATACTGTCGAATTTCAGTCTGAAAACCAAAAGTACGAACGTCAGCCAAACGTTTTCTCGAACTCTCAACCCTGAAGTTACTGGGAGAGCTGCATTTATCTCAGAAAATGAGAAAGCACCCACCCACAACCTTTACCTCAGACATTTTATTGATTATCTCAAAGTACAGAAAAGAATTTACATTTGATTTGTGTTTTAATTAAAGGGAGCCAAGTGAACTTTAGAATTAGTTAAAGATTAACTAGTTCTGCTAAATCTTTAGCATCATCTAAAAACAACTAGGGCATTTGTTTTCATAAAGGGGACAGCAGTAACCTTTATAGTTACCTTTCTGTCTTTAAATTAAAAACAGTTTGAATTACAACAGTTAAATGGTCAAAAGAGAAAAAATATGTTCTAATAATTTATGTAATATGGAGCTGGGAAGGTTGGTTGTGTTCTGAAGGCTACGTGATGCATTGTATTGATCTCCTCTGACCCCTCAAATCCATTAAAAAAAACAACCCTCTTAAATATGTTTAAGTGTGTTGTGTGTGTAAATATGTAAAAGTTCAGTGTGTTAGCTTAGTATTTAGAGTGTAGTGCAGAAGGTTATGGGTTCAAATCCCAGGTGCACTAAAGTTCCCAATGCGGATCCTTGAGCAAGGCCCTTAACCCTCATTGCTCCAGGTGTGCTGCATCAGCCCTGTGTCCTGACCCCAACCAAGTTGGAATACTCATAAATCCGTCTATCCATTATCTTCCGCTTTGTCCTCTATTAGGGTCACGGGGGGTTTCCCATGCCCATCCAGGGGAGAATGTTTGGGCGCTGGGCAGATAGACCCAGGACAGGGCACCAATCCATCACTGGGCACACACTCACTCACACAAACACACTCCATATGGGTCAATTTGGAGAATTCAATTGACCTTGATCCATGTTTTTGGACTGTGGGAGGAAACCGGAGAACCCGGAGGAAACCCACGCGGACACGGGGAGAACAGGGAAACTCCACCCAGATGGGAATTCGAACCGGGAATCCCTAGTGCTGAGCGGAGAACATGCTAAACCACTAAGCCACTGTGCCACCCTTCACTGAGCCACTATGCTTTGGCAAAATTCATATAAACAGTTGGTTGAAGGGCTACATATTAATACCAAACACAAAGGTTTTAAATAAAAAAAAATTAAATCAGCGGGACAGAGTTTATGAATTTATTTGGCTGGACATTTGAAACCAACATTTTAACAAGATGAATTTTCAAGAAAGAAGCTTTTAGAAGAAAAAACAAAACTAGAATTCAAGGAGGGGTGGTGGGAAAAACAAATGTTATCCAGTTTTTCACAGTACACAATAATAATAAAAAAAAAACATGAGCATCTGCTTGTCTTTGTCCCTCAACAGGAACATTAATAACATTAATATCAACATTAATAAAAAAATAATTACAAGTTAAAAAGTGAGGCCTGCAGCAGTGTGTATGTGTGTGTGAGAGATGAGTGTGTGTGTGACTGGGGAATTGGATGGGTGTTCAGTCTAAGCAGAGAGGTCGCTGTTATCAAAGCGCTCCTGATCGTAAACTTCCGCTGCAACCTTCCGTCCTCCGAACCAGCGGTTATTGAGAGCCTGAATGGCTTTGTTCATCTCGGAGGCTGCTGAGAACTCCACAAAGATCTTAACGATGACCTCCGCGTCCTCCTCCTCGCCCTGTTTCTCCTGGTAAATGATCACTCTGTTCACGGCTCCGAACTTGCCGCATTCTTCCGTGACCTCGCCTTCTAGATCGTCGTCTATGTCCTCGGGGCCGACCATGTTCCTGAGCACCATTACCGTCGACTGTGCAAGAAGATAGAAATAAAAATATTTTAAAAATGCCTCACAATCCTGACATTTATCCATCCATCCATCCATGGGGGTGGTTCCCCATGCCCATCAAGGGGAGAACGTTTCAGGCGCTGGGCAGATAGACCCAGGACAGGACACCAATCTATCACTGGGCACACACTCACACAGACACACTCTCTATATGGGGCAATTTGGAGAACTCAATTGACTTGATCCATGTTTTTGGACTGTGGGAGGAAACCGGAAAACCCGGAGGAAACCCACACAGACACGGGGAGAACATGGAAACTCCACCCAGATGGGGATTCGAACCAGAAATCCCTAGCGCTGAGAGGAGAACATGCTAACCACTAAGCCACCGTGCCGCCCCTTTTTATAATTATAATAATTATAATTTGTGTTTTTAATTAAAACTGCAGGACTCCACCGCCCCGTAACAACCCCCCCCCCCCAGTCGCAATCGCCCCTGTGGTACCACTAAGCCACCTTGCTGCCCAGACATATTTCTAACGAACCCATTTAAATAGTTCCAAAAACAAGGAGACCGACCTCTTGTTTCCTTAGAAGCTTCTGCATCACCATGTGCCTGGCACTGCTGCCCGAGATGCTCATGTGCTCCTGCTCACTGAGCATCTCCTGCCCCGTGCCGTCCATCGCCGCCTCTTCATCCTCCTTGTCCTTCTTCTCCTTTGCCTCCTGTGCAGCTGCCACTGCGGCAGACACCATCGGTGGAGAGGCTAGTACAGGGTTCACTAAGCCCACCTGGGGCAGCACGGGTCGTGCCGGAGTCACACCTGCAAGAGACGAAGCGATCAGAGGGGCGGAAAAAAAAAATGCTCCAGCAGAAAACATGGAGCCCCAGGACACCTGCAAAAACCCTCATGATGAGTGTGTTCAAGGGGTAGTTGGGGATTTTATCACTAGGCAACGGGGCTCCAACACAACTGCTTAATCACTCGGCTGCCGTTACAATCACAGACTGGCAGCGATGGGATCATTGGAGGCAGAACAATAACCAAAACATAGACATCCAAAACAAATTCGTGCAGGGCAACAAACCAAAACTGCATTTTGATTCATGGAGTAAAATTGGTGAAAGCGGTTTACTTGCCTCGGTCAGAATACGCAGCAATTTTAAAACATTGATTAGTTTTTTAAGAACAGTGCAGGACAAACATTTGGATGTGATGTGAAGCAGACTCAGATGTTCCTCTTGATGAAGCGACAATTTACCCTCGTTTTTATGATTACCTATGCTTTGCTGCCCCCTGTTTGTCACTTCCAACGAAAGATTTACCCGAACAAAATAAAAAACACAGGATCGGAGACTCACTGCCAATGGGAATGTGAGATTTGTTTATGAGGGGAGGGGCTACAAACAGTCCTCTTCACACTTGGTTGGTCAGTGTGCAGCAAAGGGGAGGGGTTAAGAGGCCACAGTCAGGGTGATTGTGAAGAATAAAGACAGGGAGGGGGAGAGTGGAGAGAGAGAGAAAGAAAAAGAAGAGAGAGACATGGAGAGAAGAGACAATAAGAGAGACTCTATTAGTGGACAGGTCCCATGACACTTGTCAAACTTTGTAATGTCTAGAAAGTATAATGGGGGAAAACTTAACACAAGCTAAATGTGAGACATTGAAAAATACTAATGACAAACACTGACATTTTATTATAGGGTTGTGTAGTGGACACTGATGTTGCTCTCGTCAGCTTTAACTGTGTGATTTTAAATCATGGATGGATGATGACCTGATTGCAGTCATTGGATTATGGAAGCAGGTGGCAGGATGTTTTCTATTCTCTTAACTGTGTTGCTATGATCCCCACTCCGTTTGCATTACAAAAAGGTAAAACATTATAGTAAATTAAACCAAATCGGTGAATGAGGTAAATGAATTACTATACTCTTAGTAAAGCATCTTGCATAAAGTATAAATTTGGTTGCACACAATCACTTTTAAAGAAGGGTACGCGGCAGACCTTGTTGAAAATTTCTTGATAGGATACACTTGAAATTTTACAAAGGAGAGTCATTTTAAACAAAACGGGTCACAGCTGTACCTGCACAATAAATGTCTGAAGTTGTATATATTAAGGAATTAAATGGAAATGGTGGTATTATTGATCCTAGACTATATATATATATATATATATATATATATATATATATATAATATTTTTTATATTTATCTATATATTTTTAGAGGCTCTTGATTTCAGCTACAAAGGATTACTGATTCAGTATTATGCATAAAGGCAAACATGAAACAGGCTACACGATGCAACCCTATCAGACAATCATTTATATCAGATTATACTGCTGAGTTACAAAATTGCTCATGTGTCCGATCATAGTGTGTGTGGGGGGGGGGGGGGAAAAATAAATAAATAAAACAAAAAACAATACAGACCTGCACATCAGCCTTTAATGGCAAAAAAAAAGAATGCAGTGCGTTTTAAAACAGATTCTTGCACTTTTTTTTTTTAAATCACAAAAGATGGAAAACATGGCCTGGGCTTAAAAAAAAACCAAAAAAAAACCTTTAATGCAAATCTAGAGGAAAAGCACCATTTATCCCTGAACTGAGACACAATTTAAACCCAAAACTCTTACTGCTGAGGGCTCTTAAGTTTGCATTCTTTAGCACATCCTATACAGTTAACCCTGTTTTTTTTTTGTTGCTACCAGTGGACCTGCACTGACGGTACATTTAAATTGTCATTTAGCAGATGTTTTTATCTAAAACGACTTACAGTATCCCAACTTGGTTGGGAGTCAGAACACAGGGTTCATACAGCTCCCCTGGAGCAATAAGCAATAGTAACTTCAGTGGACCTGGGATTTGAACCCACAAGCTTCTCATGGATAGCCCCACACTGTAGCCACTAAGCTACCACTCCCATGTGGTGGCAGGCTTTATAAGAGTAGAAGAGTGTAAGGACTCTCAGCTTATTTAACTGGCTCTTTAAAGCTCATACCAGGTATTTAAATGTTTTTCACAACTGCATCATGCAACCATTTGTGTAATTCAGGACCCATCCTGTATCATCATTTTGCAGTTTAGACAAAAAGAATCTTTATTTTGTCCAAAAAACTGATGTTGGGAAAATAAATAAAATTGTCTTTTGCATCCACATCACTTCAGAGCCCCATTACATCATATGTGTATCATGCAGGTACAGCGTGCTAGAAGTGATGCACACTAGGTAGCGCTGCTAATAGTGTGCTTGCACTTCTGTGTGTAAAGTCGGCAGAGCAGCACATGCACCTAACCTACCTGTGATGACCCCTGGGGCCTGGGCTGCCATAACTGCCTGGGGGAGCTGCGGCAGATTCACCGAGCCTGCCGTCATTGCCCCTAGAATAGATGCTCCAGCAACTGCTTCCTGGAAGAAGAGGGAAACATATAGGAACACCGCCAAGACAGCGCCCGTTAACCAATACACACAAGGAACAAACAAGACAGGACAAGACAGACAGGACAGGTGCACGCAGACAAGACCTGGGCTGGCTGCATTGAAGATGTATAAATAAAACATGCGGATGAATGCATTTCTTAAGACGAGTGACATTCTGGCAAAAACCTAGAAGAGTTGATCAGTTAGTAAGGCTGTTAATGCATATAACCTGGGTTTTTAAAAAGTTGTACGCAGAAATATTTTAAAAATATTTTTAGAAATATATACTCAATAAATCTTTGACCCAAAGTCATAAGTGTTTAATTTCTCAAATAGAGAAAGCCGCTATAAAAAGACGGGAGATAGTCCCATTTAATACTATACAAAGTAAACTACCGCATTTTCCGGACCATAAGGCGCACCGTATTATAAGGCGCAGCCTGAATTACGGGGTCTATTTCTGTATTTGACCCACGGATAAGGCGCACCGTACTATAAGGCACGGTCTCAATTACGGACTTTATTTCTGTACGGCACCGTATTATAAGGCACTTGCTAAAACATACGATCTACAAGAAACGTAAAGGATGCAAAAGGGTGATTTATAATTGAAGTTTATTCTACTACTTGACAAAACGCACATTATTTTTAATCACTCTTCTCCCACAAATCCATCAAAGTCCTCGTCTTCTGTGTCTGATGAGGGGGAACACCGGAGCGCAGCTTTTTAATTCAATGTCCGAGTCCGTCTCGTCGCCAGGCGGCCGTTCAGCAATGATGCCGGCTTTTGCGAAAGCTCGGACAACAGTTACAGCAGAAACCTTAGCCCAGGCATCCACAGTCCATTCACAGACGGTGGCGTAACTCGCCCGCCGCTGCCTCCGAGTTTTAGTAAACGTGTGTTCGCCGTCTATCATCCATCGCTCCCACGCCGCCCGCAACTTTACTTTAAATGCCCTGTTTACGCTAATGTCCAGCGGTTGGAGTTCTTTATTTAATCCTAAATTTAGGCTTTTAGTTGAGCCTCATAGTCCGGAAAATACGGTAAAACATTTGTTAGAACCGTGACCTCACAGCAAGTAGGTTCCACGTGTGCATCCCATGTACATTCTATATGAAGTTAACATGTTTTCTTATATTCTATGTGGGTGTTCTGATTTAATCTAGAATTATGAAGATGTAAATGTGCATCAGTCCTGTTGTGGACTGCCCAGGTCCCCCCAAATGTTTAAATGTTATTTGCCAGAATGCCAGGTTTGTGCACTTGCTTCACTCTTATTCATGGATTAAAATGTTTATGTCATTTAATTATCGACTTAATATTTTTGTACTATGGTAAAAGGAACAGATGCTAGAATTGAAGTGGGCCAAGAAACTCACCACCCCAGTGAAGACTTAAACTCACAAAAACACTTGTTTTAATACACCACAGGCATGAAATTAAATACAAAATTGCAACAGCAATTCGGTCAATTCAATGAAACCTATAGGGAAAAAAAGTATTGGGACACCTAAATATTGGACATACCGCTTTGACAGAGTCCAGATAAGTCCACATTTCAGCTGTAACAACTTTTCTTTTCTACAAAATGTCAAAAACATATTATCCAAAAAATAAAAAAGAAGAAAATATTAATAAAAACAAACAAATAAAAAAATTAATAAATAATAATAAAATCTAATCAAATCAATGGAGCAATGGAGGTCAGACAATTGTGTTTTCTGGGAAGACCTGGCTTGCATTCTCTGTTCCAATTCATCCCAAAGGTTGTTTAAAGATAATGAGGTCAGGAGACAAAAAAATATCAAGCCATATTCTTTAAATAAGGTACCAACCTAAGAAGTCCCACTGGGACACAATCACTCTGGAATCAATTTTGATTTCCCAAACTATTCTCACAAAGGTGCATGGCTAGGTGCCCAAATCTATAAACCTATTGCAAGTGTCTGAATGAAACATGAATTCACTGATCAAGAGATGTGTCCCAATACTTTTGTTCATATAAGCCTAATGCACGTCTCGGTTTTTCTCCTAAACCTTCAACTACCTTGTGTGCATGTGCAAATGTTTGATCAATGCAAAATGGTTTGTATGTAGTCAAACTTATTATATTATAGCGATCAGAGGCTTTTGAATTTTATTTAGAACTTGTTTTAATATACATTTAGTTTGGTCACTAGATATGCTTCATAAAAAGCAAATGTGTATAAAAAGCAAATGAGATGGTGCTTCAGTTAATTAGAAAACCGAAACATGAACAGTATTTTATGAACTGATTAGAAAACGCAACCCTTCACTTATTTAAATAACCATCAGTAACGGAATCAAATCGATGACCTTTAACATTCTTATAAAATCACAGAGCAAAACGTTATTAACACTACATTATTATTGTCTGACATCAACCAATGTGCAACACTAACACCTTCTGACATTTGAATAGTGGATACAAAGCTTGTGTTTAACTCAGATGCTCCCTGATGTCAGCACACAGACCACCTTAACATGCATGCATACCCCTGTGGATGTATATAAAGTAAAACAAAAATAATCATAAATAATTTAAATAAAATAAAATTAATTAAAAAAAAAAACTACTCTAAAGTTTAGTCAGTTGAGAGTCTTAGTTCTTGTTTGGGATGTGTTTCCCATTTCATGCACTGCTCTCTTGAGGTCTGGTGTAAGATTTCAACCCTAAGAGTCATAGGACAAGGGCAGCTGTTCTTTGTAATTATTTATTTAAATCTAATTATTTAATTATGTTTATAGATGTAATGAATGCCTTCATTTGGAGAAGAGTGTATTGTTAAATTCAATTCTGCATTCTTTACACAACTTGTGCAACACGTTTCTAAAATCTTATATTTGAGTTGAGCCATAAAAATGCACAAGGTGCAAACTTTTGATGCTAAATTTTAAGGTGAGACTAAATGTCTTGTTTATGACTTTATAAATAAATGTGCCTTTTTTGAGCTGGCTAAAAATTATACAGAAACATTTATCTTTTGCAGTTTAACAAGGGTTCTGGTTTGGTTCACAGACAACCACCATCATCTGTTAGCTGATTATATAAAATCTCACAGTGCTAGTCAGCTGGTCCTAGAGGCCCATAGCTGCGATACAGTTCAACAATTAAAGAAATTTTAAAGCTTTTGGCGTGACCAAACATTTGCAGCATGTTTCGAGTCTAGCAATGAAATGTTTTAATGAACAATTAAAACTTTTAGCCCACAGTTTTCTGCATCTGTCCAAACATAGTACAAGTTGAGCAGCCAAGGTTTGAACCAATACTGCCAATATTCTCCATGCAGCCAGGCCAGAGTCAAGAAACACAGAACACTGACAGGACAAAAGCAACTGAACTACAGATTTAGACTGTGTCACAACTACAACATTATACTTAATTCTTTCATTACACCGGACAGTGTAGATTCATTAGATTGAAAACAAGGCAGATTACAGGTTTTAATTGACTTAGGTATAATTTTGCTATAGGTATAATTTATCATTTAATTTGCAATGGCATTTATCTGGATGCAAGATGATATAAAGCCAATCAAAGTAAGTTAATGTAAAGCATCAACTTGTAACAAAATAGATCGTTTCGATAAAAAAAATAGTCGAAAATAATAAATTAATAAAATGATAGGATAATGTATAAATCAAGGGGGGAAACATATCAACTTAAAACATGCATAATATATAATTAAATGACTAATAAACCGATGAGAAAACAGGCAACAATTCAAGGACCAAAGTCTCCAGATCAATAAATAGCATGATGCATGCTTTGAACTTTAATAGTGATAGCTACTCGGGACCTTGAATTACCTGAAATGGCTAAATCAGCATCATGAATTGACTAATCAGTAACCAATTTTTAATCTAGCAAGACTATGATACATTTATTGCCAGTATTACTAGGAGGGTCTGAAGACAAGTCTCTTTACACACTTATAAAATCTACACAGAACAAAGAAAGGCACCAGCGTGCTTGGAACAGAATTGCCTGAAGGATTTACCAGACAGTTGAGGAAGTCTTCTGTCCGATTCTCCGGAGTGGAAAGATTCCATGCCATCTGTTTTTGGAGTTTACACGCTATGTTACACTGCATGTCAAAAAGCTCTGTCTTATATAAGTAATGCTGTCTTCATGCCAGTTAAATGCTAGACTGATTCATAACAACCCCTTACATACAGCACCAAGATCCTGCTCTGTTTGCTAAGCCCATTAAAATAGATAAATATTAAGCTGCCTTAATTTAATTAAGGAACAGCTGATCCCCACACACACACACACTCTCTCCTGACTAACAATTAATTGTAGAAGAATAAAACACACTCACCTGAGCAGTGATTTTGGCGGTGGCTGCAGCGGCAGCTACGGCGGCAGCAGGGGGCAGGCCGCCAGGTGCAGCGGGTGTCAGAAGAGGAATGGGTGGAGTCACGGCTTTGCCCACGCGCAGATACTGCCCACCCAGGTCAAACAGGTTCATTGAAGACACGGCATCCTGTGCCGACTGAGCCTTGTCGTACTCTATATGGGAGGGGAACAGTGACGTGAGTGATAACCGGCCGCTGAGAAAACCTCAGCTTAATTCTTCAGGCAGAGCACTATGTCATTTACTGTGTAATTACCAGAGGGCACTTATGGCACAAACTGTCCGCAACTGAGCCTAAGAAAAATAACGACAACAACAAAAAAACAAAAACTTACTATGAAAGCATGTGAGGAACCTGCCCCCACCCCTCCTCTATCCCCTGCGAGACATATGTAGAGAACAGCATTCTGCTATAACTGACCGCTCTCGGTCGCATACACAGTATTTTCAAGCGGCACAAACTGGAGGCCCGCTCCTCACCTATAAAACCGTAGCCCTTGTGCTTCCCCGTCGTGGGCTCTCTCGCCAGCAGGCACGACTTGATTCGTCCAAAGGCCTCGAAGACGCTCTTGATGTCGTCGTCTGACAGGTCGGGGTGAACCGATGCGACGTAGATACGATTGAAAGCCCGAGCCTCTTCGGCTAGCTGGTCTATGATCGGCTGAGCTTGTCCAATGTTACTTGGCCGGCCCACCTTAAGTTAAACGGTAGAACCAAACAAGTCCACGTGTTATTCGTGCTGTACAGATAATATAGCTGCTGAATTGATATGGATAAATGTTTAAGATCAACCAATAAACTGCACTTACTTTAATATTTCTGCCCCCCAACATGACAGAGTTCATCTGTTCTAATGCCAGTTGTGCTGCTTCAGGTACCTCATACTCTACAAAAGCGAAACCCTGAAGACAGAAATGGATGAAGGCTTTAACCAAAGACCTGGGTCAGTCTTTAACGATAAGCAGCATCAGAGAAAGAATAAAATTATACCTTGTGTTTTAGTGTAACGGAGTCCCAAGACATATCAATGCTTTTGATCGGCCCGAAGGGAGCAAAGGCCTGTCTTATAGTATCCTCTCCAAGCTCATAGTAGATAGAGCCTACATAAACACGGCACATTATGGCAAGCGCCCTCTGCCTCTGTGCAGCAACCTAAAACCCAAAGCTCACACTGTAAACAATAGAAATACCAGCTGATCTAAAAGCATATAGTCTAAAAGCAACATTGTTACAATGTGACCTTAAATGTATTTGTGTTTTAACGCCATATTTAGCATTTGTATGCTATCCAATGGCAGGATAAGGTATAAATTTACAGTCTGTATACTTTCACTTTGTCCTTATATTCCAGTTATATTCTTTGTTTATATTCCAGTTATATTCTTTTTATGACCGTGGCTTGTAATTAGGAGAAGGATGAATGATGTTTGGCAGCTTTATTTTCTTTATGACACATACTGCCCTCTGCTGGACAATTAGATTAAACAGGTTTATAATTCGTCCAAAAAACAACTTGTCAGTATATGGAGACATGTAGTAGATAATTGCAAGGCAGAAGGTATGGGGGAGGATTACACAACTCTCACGGGAGCCCAAACCACACTTAAACCAAGTTACATAATAATAGAACAAGCTTTTTGGTAGCAGTATGATGAGGTCAGAGGCAGCCTTCACCATAAAACAAATCACTGTCTAATTAAAATTATTATGAAGCTTTTATTTTAAAGTCCAATATAACTCTGTTGCTTTAGGACTGTTGCAGCGATTGAGGGAAGAACCAGCATATTGATCATACTGGCACCGAAGACATAGCACTGACTCTACTCTACCTCTGGACATTACACACATGAGTACTGAGCAACTACATGTATGCCAAGAAAAAGAGGTCGACAACAAAAGAAGTCTTAAGTCTTAGCGATCTTATTGGAAAATTACTCACCGACTGTAGGGGGGAAAGGGGATCGCCAAACCCAGCCATAGTCAAAGAGGCCATCTGTAAAGTATTAGGTATCTATAATAAAAAGGGGGAGAAAAGAAGGATAATTTATTAAACTTAATTTTCCGAATGATTAAGTAAATAATGGAACTCATCAGCTCCTTGTTGGTATCTGTGAGCTACTCATCTTATACCATTCACTTGTATAACACATCTGGCACACTCATCAGATGATGTGCTTCATCGCAGCCTGACAGCTCCTCACAAAAAATACACTAAACTGATTAAGCCTTCCTTAGTGGTTTAGCATGTTCTCCTCTCAGCGCTAGGGATCCCCGGTTCGAAGCCCCATCTAGGTGGAGTTTCCATGTTCTCCCCGAGTCTGTGTGGGTTTCCTCCCACAGTCCAAAAACATGGATCGAGTCAATTGAGTTCTCCAAATTGCCCCATATAGAGTGTGTATAAGTGTGTGTCCAGCAATAGATTGCTGTCCTGTCCTGGGTGTATCTGCCCAGTGCCCGAAACGTTCTCGCCTGGATGGGCATGGGGAACCTCCCCGCGACCCTAATAGAGGATAAAGCGGAAGATAATGGATGGATGGATGATTAAGCCTCCTTGTGGTTTAACAAAACCATGAGCTGCAATTAATTAGTTAAATAAACTAGATGGTTGTATTTGCAATGTATGGGGTCAAATGTATTTTTTAGTTGCAAGCAAAATAATTTAAGACAGGTTTCTGGTTAATATAATTTCAACCAAAAGTTCAACCACTTTATTTTCTCTCTAGTTTGCTGACTGCTTAGTTGCTTGCCAGCAATGCACTTAGAACATAATTATAGCTGTACTTAGTATAAATCCCATGCAAAAACCATTAATAATTTCTTGCATTATATGTGGTCTGGACCAAATATCATACACAAATCCTTGCCTGGTTCACTGTACTCCTTTCTTGCATTGCCATTTACTCTTTACATGTTAAGAGACACTACATTATTGTGGCTTGTGGTTAAATGCAGCTTTAACCACGTCCATCCAGGTCTATGCTAGTGCTCCCAAACTTCATTCTAATAACCCCATAATGCTTATTAAAAAAACTGTCCTGTCCTTAAATCTGATTGGCTGAGCCGTTTGTCTAACCTTATCATCGACAATAATGCACCCCACTGACCGCTTCACATTAGTATCAATGCGTGATACATAATACATTATTTTAAAATCATAAAGTACAGATTAACATAAATAGTGAGTCAACGCCCAATAAGCACTAATAAGTCTGTTGCGCCTGTATTTTATAAACTGAAAAATATAATTTGGCCCCTATGATTGAGCAACACAATTTCTGTTCCTCTAACAGTGATCGGTGTTAACTATTAAAACCAGACGAGATTACATCACAGAAGACAGGTTTATTAATGATTTTGCTTTTAATAAATGCATTTATGAATCCAATCTTGTTTATTATAGTGTGACTGTTACTGTTTATAAATGCAATAAGGTACTCGAGATTGTGTAAGACAAACAGAACAATACACCATCAGAATAATTTTTAAAGGTGAAGAGGCACCTCAGACATGAGGAACCATGTACCTGGAGATTATTGATGGGCTGTTGCTGCGCAAGGGTCTGCTTGACCAGTACACTCTTGATGCTTTGCTCCATGGCATACTTCTTTGCCTGTAACAAAAAGTACAGAACATAAATTGAAGTTTACTACTTTGTAATATCATCATTGTTATTTATTAGTGTATCAGCGACTGCTCCCATCCATCTTATGCGAAGCCCTGATGAAATAAATATGTGCCAGCAATTGAGAATAGCGCTAGCAGATGAAGGACATGCTAGCACTGAAGGCCTTGCACTTGCTTTTCTCTTCTCCACTTGTGATAATCATATGCTGTAAACAAGCATACAACAGAAATCGAAGTGGAGGACACGGTTTAATAAATTCTCCTAATTAACAGCAGCCTCTTTGCCGAGTAGGGTCACCTTCTGGAGAGCCTCCTGCTGCTCTGGGGTAAGAGGTGGCAGGCCAAGTTTCGAGGCCGTGCTCTGTCCATTCTCCATCATCAGAGCCCTCCCTCCCTGTACGGAGCACACATGTGAATTGAAAAGGCGATATTAGATGGGTAATGTTACACATTTAAATATAAATCATCCAGTATAAGCTCAAACCAATATTTAAAATCTGATAAATCCACATGCTGTGAGCAATACTAATTAAATTCTAAATTTGAGAATGATTTATGTATGTTTGTTAAACTCTTATCCTGTGCACATACTGTTTGCTCAGATATCAAAGTGTATGGCAAAGTAAACATATTAAAAGAGGAGTTTAACCAATTAACAATTTTATCATTTCTTTTGGAAGTATGGGAAATCTGTTTGGAGTTTTTTTTGTAGTGATGTCACTTGTAATTGCAGGGGCCCATAATTTCCACAATGTGGAAAACACAGATGGACAGTAAAGATTAGACATGTGTGTCAAATCTAAACACAGAATAAGAGGTTATGAATGTTACATTTCTAAATGTATCAAAATAGCTTGCGGTAACTCTAGAAATATTGCTGTGTGTGCATTATTTAAGAATATTGGAGCCCAAATTTCAGCCTCAACTGCATGCACCTGCTTCTAAAAATGTGCAACAATGTACTTGTACTTGGCAATAATCCTAGATTTACATAATTAAAAGGTGCATGTGTAAACTATAGCCATGAAAACATGGGAATGTTTCATTTAAACAAAGCTAGTTACTTATACAAATAATTCAAATAATATGAATGTTATTCAAATCAGTCCAGTATTTAATACACAGAGTGTATTAAGTGCAGCTATAAATTACTGTTCTCCAATCACAGCATCATTTAACATTTATAATTAATGCATTAATTATAGTGCATATGTACAAAATGTGATCTTATAAATAAGAGCAATATAACACTTATGAACAATTATAAGACTGAAAGGGTGCTAAACATGGTACAATTGTCCTTGTTAACAGTGGACACAAGGAATCCGGTCCTTAAAATGGTAACGCTAGAGTAAGTGGGATTGGATGGACCCCCTTTACTCATTACTACACATAAGAAAACTGAAGTACCTTGGCTCAAATGAACTCCAGAGTGGTGATGTAACCCCCCTTAAGGAGGTTTGAACCCAAATTGTTCTGCCATTGGCTTTGGAAATATAGTACAGTCAAGTGATACGCTCTACAGCACAGACGACACAGAGAGAAACGAAAGAAAAAAAAAAAAAAAAGAAAAAAGAAAAACACACACACACGCGCACACACACATACAAACCTACTTAGAACAAGAGAAACTGGATTCGAGAACACTAACATCCAAATTCACTGAAACTGCCCTCTCATTGTAGGATGTTATGAAGTGTAATGACAAAATTTTATATTACAATTATTTAAGCTTTCAGATTACACTAATATTGCTGTACATTTAGTGTATGAAATATAAGATCATATTTAAGACTTCTATTTAAAATATTAAGTAGCCAAATGATGTTCAGGGTCCAGTGTTTGCGTCTTTAACTTTAGATCTGTGAACCTAATGTAGACAACAAACCATCCATCAGATCCAAAATGCTTTCGAATCACACTTTGCAATAGCAGACATGCTTCAGGTGGAGTTCCCAAACTTTCACTTACAAAAACAAAAGTATTTTGGATGTGACACTTGTTAACTAAATTAGGTTCACTCATTCTACACAAACCCAAAAATGCCAAATGGGTTAAATCAGTGTCATATGGATGATGGGGGAATTTAGCTTTCTTTTAAGACTTACAAAAGGCTTGGGGTTATTTTTATATTTAGAAAATTAAATTCCTCTTTGATTATCTAATTATCTATGATATTATCTAATTTCTATAAAAGCCCTAAAAATGTAACATACTTCACAGAAATGGCATGGCTGGTTCTTATCCCATTTTACTCTTACAAATCAAAAATGTATAATAAATACCATTTAATGTTGATGCCTGCTTGCTTACCTAGTGTTGTTAACAGGGGCTGTATCCTGATGCACAGTTACTTGTGAAGAAATATAAAGGAGAGATTTGCTGATCAAAATCTAGCCTGGAAAAAATAATATATACATTCAGATTATAAACACAAATGCGTTGTTGTTTTGGTAAATATTATTTGGTTATATTATATACCCTGGGTGTATATGCCCAGTGCCTGAAACATTCTCTCCTGGATGGGCATGGAGGACCCCCCCCCCCCCCCCCACACGGCCCTAGTAGAGGATTATACTTTTTATTTGAGTTTATCTGACCGTAATTCATTTTCATAAAAAAAACCAAAAACAAAATACATTAAAAAAAAAAAAACGTTTGCCTCTTTCGAATCTGGGTGGAGTTTCCATGTTCTCCATGTGTCCATGTTTGTTTCGTCCAGGTTCTCTGATTTCCTCCCACAGTCCAAAGACATGGATCAAGGCCAATTGAAATCTCCAAAGTGTCCCATATAGACTGTGTATGAGTGTGTGTCAAGCGATAGATTGGTGCCCTGTCCTGGGTGTATCTGCCCAGCGCCACAAAACGTTCTCCCCTGGATGGGAGAACCCCCAGTAGAGGATGAAGCGGAAAATGATAGATGGATGGAAAAAAACCTATTTTTAAGCACGGTGGCTTAGTGGTTAGCACGTTCGCCTCTCAGCGCTAGGGATTCCCGGTTCGAATCCCCATCTGGGTGGAGTTTCCATGTTCTCCCCGTGTCTGCGTGGGTTTCCTCCGGGTTCTCCGGTTTCCTCCCACAGTCCAAAAACATGGAACAAGTTAATTGAATTCTCAAAATTGCCCGCTATAGAGTGTGTCTGTGTGAGTGGGTGTGTGCCCAGCGATGGATTGGCGCCCTGTCCTGGGTCTATCTGCCCAGCGCCCGAGATGTTCTCCCCTGGATGGGCATGGGGAACCCCACCGCGACCCTAATAGAGGATAAGCGGGAAATAATGAATGAATGAATAATACTCAACAATACCGAATGAGATCATAATGGGAAAAAAGCTACTTACGACGCACAAATCGGTTTTCATTAAAAATAAAACAGATGGGTTAAAAAGAAATAAATGTAGAAAGGATTTGCTTCTGCACCGATTTTTTGGATTGGTCGATAGACTCCCGCCTCCTTCGTTGTTATTGGCTCGATTATCAAATCGACCAAGCGCTTAAAAATGAAAGCACCAATCCCTGTGAAGCAGGTCGGGTTTGTCTGAAAGCGGGTGTGGATAAAACAACACCCTTTAACTCTGCAGCTATAACACGCTTAATATACAAAACCTTAAGGCAGAAACCTTCAGATACACGCACACACTTTAAACCGAGAACACACAAGCGCAAACATTTGTGAATATGCATATATTACAGCGTTTATCTGTAACGTTTACCAAAGGCGAGGCCACCTGAACAGAAGGCCACGAGCGGACTCCCGCTCCGAGCCGAGATCCCGATTAACAGCCAGCTAACTGCTCAACAAGCTGAGAAATCGATTAAACACGAGTGCGTGTGGGAGGAGAGTGCTTACCGGAACACGGGAATGGATGTAAAACACGCACAAAAAAGATCAAATTACCGCTAAACGCTCAACCTCCATGAAGCAAACCGTCCTGAAGCTGAGCTTTATGGCGGCGATGAAGACTATGAAACATCGCGAGGATGTGGCGTCACCGATGTATTAGCGCCCCTTTGATCTCGCGAGAATTGGAATTAAAAGCGTGCATGCGGCATCGTGATTCTAGAGCGTTCCAACAGCATATACATGTGTGTGTGTGTGTGTGTGTGTGTGTGTGTGTGGTGTGTGGTGTGTGTGCGCTTGTGCTTGTGCTTGTGCGAGTGTGTGCGTGTGCCCAGCGATAGAATGGCGCCTTGTCCTGGGTGTATCTGGCCAGCGCCCGAGACGCTCTCTCCTGGATAGGCATGGGGGAACCCCCCCCCCCCCCCTGGATGAATGGTTGGCTATATATATATATATATATATATATATATATATATATATATATTTGGCATCGTGATTCTAGAGCGTTCCAACAGCATATATATAGCCAACCATTCATCCAGGGGTCGCGGGGGGGGGGTTCCCCCATGCCTATCCAGGAGAGAACGTTTCGGGCGCTGGCCAGATACACCCAGGACAAGGCGCCATCGCTGGGCACACACTCACACAGACACACTCTATATGGGGCAATTTGGAAAATTTAATTGACCTTGATCCATGTTTTTGGACTGTGGGAGGAAACCAGAGAACCTGGAGGAAGCCCACGCGGACACGTGGAGAACATGGAAACTCCACCCAGATTGGGATTCGAACCGGGAATGGAGAACGTACTAAGTCACTGTGCCGCCCCTATATATATATATATATATATATATATATATATATATATATATATATATACACTCTCTCTCTCTCTCTCTCTCTCTCTATATATATATACAAATAGGGGCTGCACAGTGCCTTAGTGGTTAGCACATTCACCTCTCAGCACTAATACAAGCAATGTATACATGCAACCACAATGTAACTACTACATTTAAATACAAATATATATATATATATATATATTTAAGTTTTATGTTTCATAAAACCATCAATGAAACCAAATTAGTTTGTGTCAAATTCTGGATTTATTATGGTGATTTCAAATTTCTTGCCAAAAGTTACAGAACTTGCTCAAAAACAGATCATGAACAATGACCTTGCCCACTGAAAGCTGTAAAATAATCTACAATCATTAAGCACTCGGAATGCCTGCTCAATAATGCAGTTACATAATCAACTAATCCTGTGCAGCAGTGCAATACAAAAGAACTTAAATTAGTTCACAGCAACCATCAGAAGGGGTTTCCAGTTATTTTGACTGTGGCATGATTGTTAATGCCAGCAGACTAAATGATTAAAGTATTTCTATCAGTGCTGACTCCCTCGAAGTTCCACATGTTTGAACTTTACATTAGTTTGGAGCGTTGAAAAAAAAACAAAAAAACGCGCTGTACGTTTGGAATGACTAAACTGACTAGCTGACAGAAACGCAGCAGTGAATCAGAATCAGGATTATTTGTCACATGCGTAGATATGCATGCAGTGAAATTCTTTCCTGACCTCTCCACAGAAAGTTAAATTTGTTTAAAAGGATATGAAAAATAAAATAGAATAAAGATAAAATAAAAAAAATAAAATAAAATTTAAATATGTATTTACAATAAGCATTTAATCAGTTATGGTGGGTAAAAAAAAGCATATCAGAAGGAACATTTCAAACCATGAACATTCATTATGAACACTATGAAAGGTTTAAGCATTGTTCGATTTTTACCAGTTTAATTAAATCTTGGAAGTCAGTGTATTCTGAGGATTGGTTAAAAGCTATATATATCATTAAAATTTGACCAGTAAGTTCCAGAAAACACAAATAAAATTGAACATAAACTTCACTCCAGGCTAAACCTTTTAAATGAAAAGGTTTATGAATAGTGGTTTACTCATGCAATTTTTCAGAAAAACACACATACAACAATTACTTTAATGGAGGTTTATTGAGCAACTGGAATACTATTATTGTTACTGTACAATATTTGACACAAGAAACAAATTTGCAATAAACAGGATTTATAATCTAACCAAAACAGGGAATGATAAAAAAATATTATACTTAGTGCGGGAATCTTATATAACTGGGAGAAGCCCATCAATCGTTAGGACATATCATTCATAATAAATATTTTATATTCATGCTTTTTAGATTTGATCGTCATATCTGAAGGGAAGCTGACTGCTCAGTTGGTTTCACAATACTTCATATCTAAATGAAACCCAGCATTGTGATGGCAGAGAGCAGATGACATTATTAGTTAAAAACCTTTCAACCGGAATAAGATAACGAGTTCAGTGAAACAGGTTAGGGTTCAAAATATATATCAATGAATTGTTTGGTTTTTTCAGTATGCCTCTATCCAAACCCTTTGGTAATAAACAGAGCTGTTTCAATATGAAGGTACTTTCTGCTGGCATACTAGAACTAGAAGAGTTTAGAAGAATTTTAAATATTTCTCTAAATCACACATTCACAATGAGAAATCACCGTAATGGACTTTAATTCCTCACACAATATTTAGTTCTCTTTGTTCTATGTTTCAAAAATGATGCATTTGTAAAATTTCTGACAATTTCTGCATTAAAAAGATTAAAACTAATATCCTGAATTTTATTTTAATCTTGAATAGAATGATAAAGCTTGTTCTAATGTTAAACATATATTTATATAGCTTTCAGAGCAGCTGCCAGTTTGGAACTCAAGTTTTCAGTATTTGGTTGTTGTTATCTAAATGTTAATATGAAGATGATTCAACTGGAACAATGGACAATTCATTTACTGATTATTATTTATATAATCAGTATATATAACTGACTGTTATTTTATGAATATCTTTGAACTATCGCCTTCTTGCAAAGGAAAGTGGAACTTTTTTTTGCCCGATTAACTACAGAGTGCTAACTACTACTCAATTAACAAAATAAAAAAACAAAAACAAAAACTAAATGTAATTTGGTCAAGGGTGCCCAAAAATTACTGCCCACAATAAAAAGAAAAGTTTGGAAAATCCAGACAATAATACAACTCATATTACTAATGCAAAAAATCTAGAAAATATATTTTATAAATGATTGTTGGAAATTTGTTAAACTTGCAAGTAAATTAAAATAAATACATTTATTCTGGGGTGATATTTTTTAAAACGCATTTATGTTTTGTTTTGTAGTCAATTTACTGCTTTGGATTTGGACATTTCTAAAATAAAAAATATAAACAGCAAATGTTTCAGATAAAAAATTGGTATTTGTGACTTTTTACTATTTTACTTAAAAAACCCGAAACATTCATTTGGTTTAATATCAAGCTTCAGTGGGTATCATGCTAAAGCAATTCAATTTTGAAAGTCAAATTCTATCTAATTAAATTAAATTTGGTCCCAAATCCAGTATGTATTCATTTCTTAGCCATGCAATTTAAATAAGAACAGCCAGATCAAAATATATTTGATTTTCACCTATGAGCATGCACTTATCATTTATTCTTTTCATGACTCATCTTAATCAAACCACAGATTCAACATTTTATCCCAATAAACAAATATTTCGCAGCAAAAGCCGACATCTGCCTTTTGGGCATCTGCCTGTCAAATTGTTTGCCAGAACAAAATCAACTGCATATGACCAACTAGCACTTAGAAGATATATACAAGAATAGAACATGATTTCTTTTGATTTGTTTGAAGTTTTTCGCAATATCATCAGTGTTTTGGCTATTTAATGGCATAGACAGATATTGGGTTTGAGCATCCTTTGTTTTATATAAAGTTCATTTTTATTTTTAAGCTCATAGAAACATGTCTGATGGTAACATTGCTGTGCAGTTAACTAAAATGTGTTTGTTGGTTAGGGGTGTACTATGAGGCTTCTCACCAACCGTGGCTGAGGGCACTATGAACAATTCGGCATCTGGTTAGGGTTGTCTGGTACTTTTTACTCACTTGCATGTATGTGCACGAGGTACAAGGACCGATACATGCATAGTAAAGACAAAATAAAGGTCACTTGTTTAAATTAATGTAATCTGTCGAGATTAGCAAATGCAATCTGAATATAATCTCTAAGGATGTAATGTAAAAGTAGCCATTAAATATATATGTAACTGTATGTTATAAATAAAGTGAATAAATTTGCAAAAGAATTAGGCTTGTGGTTAGCCTTACAATCAATGTCCCCAGTTCGATTCCTGGTCCCACCAAGTACTACGGTTGAATTGCCCTTGAGCAAGGCACAATTGCTCCACGGGTGGCATATACAGGGCTGCTCACAGTCAGTGCGTGTGTATGTGTGATGGGTTAAATGTGGAGGACAAATTCCTCTGTGTGTAATGCACAGGAGGCAAAATAGGTCACTTTATCAGTTATTTTCAGATATTCGTTTGATCTGTTCATTGGATTGGTTCATGAAAGCATATTAAACAAACTATATAGAATTAGTTCATATTTAGATCATTAAAGGGATCATTAAAATTAGGGGAACCAGCTGTATGTTTGTTTGCAAGGCAAAAAAATGAAAAGGAACGTGTCCATTCACATTTCAGTAACTGTTATTGTGTTCTTCATTTGTAAAGGTAAGTTAACATTACTCAGTACCTCCGAAAGTAGTGGCATTACAGTTATGTATTATTATTATATTACTGAACAAATGGATTATTAAAACTAAGACCTCAAGACCTCTATTTACCACGGGTTTTGCCGTAAATCTGCGTGAATTTAACGTTCTGAAATAATGGCAAGGCCATGTGGACGACATTCAATTCTCACCTAGGCACTTAATGCACTGTAAGAACAAGCCTTTATAGATGCTAAGAGTTTTAGTTTAAGGTTCTACCATGTGGAAAAGGTACTTCACTACGGCACTGTACATTCATCAGCTTCTGGTCACTGAACCCTAACAACGGTTTTTAATGCTTTCCTTTCTGCAGGAATGTAAAAATATATCACATACTTGACAAAAAAAACCCTTCAGGGTGAAGTGTGACGACGTTAAAAGACCTGTTAAATAGTTCACCAATAAATAAAAACGTACCTTATAAACATTGATCGGTTAAGACATGTGGCCTGACGAGAAACAGAGTCCTTGCATCAGGCATAACAGTCATCTTGTTCACCGCTCGTTTCTTTGTTACTGAATGGTAAATCAACACTAACAAGGTTCTAAGTGAAAAATATTTGAAGGAACTGAGGTACCCTCATGAGTAAAAGGCCAAAATGCCCGGTGTAAGGGTTTACCTAATAGCCAGACCTACACAAATGAGTCTGGTCATGGTTTCGGGTTGGATCGCGTTTAATTCCTTTCGACACGTCCTTTTGTGCTCATTCCCATTCCATAGTGTTGCTCTTTCAGGAAGCAGTCAGTTACGTGATTCAGTGTCTTTAGCGCTCCGTGCGAGACCAGCTCGGGTCGTCTTACATGGTTCCTAACAGCAATCCAGGCCATCTCAGTGTAATAACACCAAAGATGACGAAGACAGGGATGCCCCAGCCCAGTGTTTTCCCAACGCCTCTTCCAAAAAGCATGCCAACTTGTCACAGTCATCCTGTATAACAAACCAATACAAGCGATCAGGTCAGGGTTCAGTCAATCTGCCATGTGGATATAATGCTGGAAGCGGGGACAGTTAAAGCACCCACCTCACTGATGAACGCATGGTGAACCAGCTCACTTGCCAGATCTTTAGGACGATCAGCTAATAAAACACAAAATAATTAGTATTTACAAGTAAATTACAAGGCTAAGGGACAGCTTTTACCCAAGAGCCAGCACTATGCTGAACAATAGAAAATAATAAACTAACAACCAAACAGTTACAGTTCACTAAGAGCAAAATAAATGTGTGCAATATATATCAAGTACAATATGTTCTAGTGGGAATTGTGCAATACGGGTATTTCATATTGTTTGAATATATTATGCCTTATATTTGTATTTTATTTTTACTTAAATTTATTCATACAGAGTATTTATTGGTTTTTATTTTGTTCATGTTTCTTTCTTGCAGCATGGTGGCTTAGTGGTTGGCATGTTCGCCAACCACTAAGGGGATTCCTGGTTCGAATCCCCATCTGGGTGGAGTTTCCATGTTCTCCCCGTGTCCGCGTGGGTTTCCTCCGGGTTCTCCGGTTTCCTCCCACAGTCCAAAAACATTGATCAAGTCAATTGAATTCTCAAAATTGCCCCATATAGACTGTGTCTGTGTGAGTGAGTGTGTGCCCAGTGATGGATTGGCGCCCTGTCCTGGGTCTATCTGCCCAGCGCCCGAGACGTTCTCCCCTGGATGGGCATGGGGAAACCCCCCGCAACTCTAATAGAGGATAAAGCGGGAGATAATAAATGAATGAATGAATGAATGAATGAAAAAAATTACAATTACAATTTAAAAATACAAAATAGTAAAAACAAAATTACAATTGCTTTTATTAATTGCTTTTAAATATGTTTTTTAATATATAATACATATATTATATATATATATATATATATATATATATATATATATATATATATATATGGCGGCACGGTGGCTTAGTGGTTAGCACATTCGCCTCTCAGCGCTAGGGATTCCCGGTTCGAATCCCCATCTGGGTGGAGTTTCCATGTTCTCCCCGTGTCTGCGTGGGTTTCCTCCGGGTTCTCCGGTTTCCTCCCACAGCCCAAAAACATGGATCAAGTTAATTGAATTCTCAAAATTGCCCAATTTAGAGTGTGTATGTGTGAGTGAGTGTGTGCCCAGCGATGGATTGGCGCCCTGTCCTGGGTCTATCTGCCCAGCGCCCGAGACGCTCTCCCCTGGATGGGCATGGGGAACCCCGCCGCGACCCTAGTAGAGGATAAGCGGAAGATAATGAATGAATGAATGAATATATATATATATATATATATATATATATATTTTTAATATATAAAGCGGGAGATAATGAATGAATGAATGTTTCTTTCTTACAAGCACCTTTGGAGTTGCACCCAAATTTCTTTGTAATAAACAATAATGACAATAAAGGTGATTCTGATTCTGATTATAGAAAATTATTAAATGGATTAATTTAAATATAGTAGTCTTCATCTCAACATGGTTTTGATTAACCATTCTTTGAGGGTTTTATATATTGGCAGTACATTAATCAAATGTAACAACTTTAAACCAGGGTGTTTAGCATGTTGGTCTCTCAGCGCTATATATATATATATATATATATATATATATATATATATATATATATATATATATATATATATATATATATATATATATATATATATATATATATATATATATATATATATATATATATATATATATGTGTATGTATGTATGTATGTATGTATGTATGTATGTATGTATGTACGGGCGGCACGGTGGCTTAGTGGTTAGCACGTTCGCCTCTCAGCGCTAGGGATTCCCGGTTCGAATCCCCATCTGGGTGGAGTTTCCATGTTCTCCCCGTGTCTGCGTGGGTTTCCTCCGGGTTCTCCGGTTTCCTCCCACAGTCCAAAAACATGGATCAAGTTAATTGAATTCTCAAAATTGCCCCATTTAGAGTGTGTCTGTGTGAGTGAGTGAGTGTGTGCCCAGCGATGCATTGGCGCCCTGTCCTGAGTCTATCTGCCCAGCGCCCGAGACGTTCTCCCCTGGATGGGCATGGGGAACCCCTCCGCGAC
Source organism: Corydoras maculifer (assembly GCA_019802435.1). Lineage (NCBI taxonomy): Eukaryota > Metazoa > Chordata > Actinopteri > Siluriformes > Callichthyidae > Corydoras > Corydoras maculifer. Next base: position 333,280 of record JAFMOD010000969.1, read on the forward strand.
CCTAATAGAGGATAAAGCGGGAGATAATGAATGAATGAATGAATGTGTGTGTATATATATATATATATATATATATATATAGTCATGAAAATACCTTTATACTTAAATATGCTTAACAAGGGTGTCTATATTTAGTTTAACACTATTTTCCATGCTGAGACAGGCAGAGACTTACATGGGCCGATATCACAGCTAAGCTGCCTGTGAAGTTTGTCATCCATCTTCAAGAACAGGGAGAGCTACAGAGACGAAGGAAAGGATACAACAAAAGTGAAGCTGCACATTTACACTCACCGGCCATTTTATTAGGAATACTTCATTGTTCCTACACTCAATCATACATATATGGCCTGTAGTGGGCGGCTTGGTTGCTTAGTGGTTAGCACGTTTGCCTTTCAGCGCTACGGACGAGTTCCCATTTTTTCCCCGTGTCTGAGTGGGTTTCCTCCGGGTTCTCCGGTTTCCTCCCACAGTCCAAAAACATGCATCAAGTCAATTGAGTTCTCCAAATTGCCCCATATAGAGTGTGTGCCCAGTGATAGATTGGCGTTCTGTCCTGGGTGTATCTGCCCAGCGCCCGAAATGTTCTCCCCTGGATGGGCATGGGGAACCCTCCCGCGACCCTAATAGAGGATAAAGCGGAAGGTAATGGATGGTTGGCCTGTAGCTTTTAAAACTTTACAATCACAGACTAAAGTCCATCTGTGTTGCTGTCCTGTACTCTGGACCCTGAAAGGTCAGGAATCCTTTGGATTATGAATCATATTCAACACTGCAGTGACACTGATGTGGTGGTGGTGCGAGTGTGCATTGCGCTGGTATGAGTGGAACACCATGGTTGAACACTTCAGCAACACTGCTCTCTCATACCAGAGCAAGACACAGATATACATCAGCACAATAGTGGCACTGCAGTGCTGAAATTCATCCACCACTCAAATCATATATTCTAAATTAAAGAATCTTATAAAGTGATAAGCATATCTGTGTGTTCAACTCACATGACTCCTGGTTCCCTCCTCATTGGCTTCCAAATTGCAGTGCATCTGTACAACCTGTGAAAACAGAAAAAAAAATGTATTTTGTGTCTTTCAGCCAACCATCGATCTCGATGAGGTCAGATGTGCATAGCAATACTGATGGCTCCGTAAGCCAATCTTTGATGCACACACTCTGGAGCAATGAGAAATTGGTGAATCAGTTGGGGGTGCTGATAGTGTGGCTTTGCACTTATCTTTCATTTGGAGAGTATTTTATGGATGTGGAAGCCTTACATACCATTCACATGTATTTTGCTAAGGAAACTAATGTAGTACAACCTTTTAATATAAGAATTATTCATTCATTCAGCATCTTCTGCTTAATCCTCTACTTGGATTGCGGTGGAGTGGGGCTGGGGGGAGATGTGACAGAGTTACACCCAGGACAGGGCGCTGTCACATACTTACACAATCGCACACTATGAGCTGCCCAATATGAGCATTACTTTTGTGCAAATGTAAAACTCAAATGTGATTAGTGGTTCCTATCAATTTCATTATTTATAATATTGAATTAATATTAACCTGTTCAAATAAGTAAAATAAAATAATATGTTTTTATCTTTCTATAATTAAGTACAATTAAAAAAATGCTAACAGTGAAATAACCCGAAGATGGCATCTAATCTGAATGCAATTCAGAGCAAATCCATTTACAGTTGCGGTGGACATGACTAAAAGTCAAAGTAACATCAGGCTTTAAACCTTTAACAAACATCCAGTTACAATCTCAATTATATGTGTGTTTATGTGAATTTCTCACTTTTCGGGTCTCCGTCTCCTGAGGCTCTGGAGTCGGGGTCTTCACAGTCTCCATGTGCTCCTGGGACAGCGACAAAGCACGTGGAATAGGATGTGGCCGTTGTGAGGCGAAGTTCATTAGAGGGTAGATCCCATTCCTTCGAAAAATAAAATCAAATAAAAAATTTATGAAATTAGCCATGGACAAGTTGTAATATATTTTTTAAAAGAGATCTTTAGAAGAGTCACGAATATCAAAATAGACCAATATATAAACAGTACAGAAATTCAATAATTATACATTTAATCTACTAAAAACCTGTCCAATTTATTGAAATAATATTACACCAGGGCGGCACGGTGGCTTGGTGGTTAGCACGTTCGCCTCTCAGCACTAGGGATTCCCGGTTCGAATCCCCAACTGGGTGGAGTATCCATGTTCTCCCCATGTCCGCGTGGGTTTACTCCGGGTTCTCCGGTTTCCTCCCACAGTCCAAAAACATGGATCAAGTCAATTGAATTCTCCAAATTGCCCCATATAGAGTGTGTCTGTGTGAGTGAGTGTGTGCCCAGCGATGGATTGGCGCCCTGTCCTGGGTGTATCTGCCCAGTGCCCGAGACGTTCTCCCCTGGATGGGCATGGGGAACCCCACCGCGACCCTACTAGAGGATAAAGCGGGAGATAATGAATGAATGAATGAATATTACACCAGTAAACTTAAATTCTATAACTTGAAGACGTATACTTATTTATTCAAACACTTTCTAAGCTGATTATTTTAATTAGATTTATTCGGTAAAATCCTAGGAATCCTTAGCAGGCCAGGCATACGGACAAACACATTAAATATCAAATTTTTTTTAGCTTGCTCTGTTTATTTTTATTATAGAGCAGTTAACATGGGTACACACTGTACATGATTATACACAAATAAATACACAAATACACACTGGTGTGCATATAAACAACACAGACACTTGTTATTGTAAAAAAAAAAAAAAACTGCTTCCAAACCAACCAACTAATATTAACCCCCCCCCCCATTACCTATAATATAAAACAATAAAACCCAATTAAACAAACTGGTGTGCATATAAACAACACAGAAACTTGTTATTGTAAAAAAAACTGCTTCCAAACCAACCCCAACCCCAAACCAACCAACTAACATTAACCCCCCCTATTACCTATAATATAAAACAATAAAACCCAATTAAACCCACCCATTAGTCCAGTCAGTTCTTAAATATCTAATATAAAAGCAGAGTTTAGACTTACTTCACATCTTCAAGGAACTTGTCCAACTCCAGAGGAGAAACATGGGAGTACCTTAAAAAGAAGTCCATTAGAATGAGAAAACCGATGGCACAGAGAAAAAAGAAAAACATTCCACTGCTGCTGGAACCTACTTCAGTTGGATTCCAGGTCGGTCATTGTGCTTTATTTCTGCCATGATGCCATTGGGGTCTATAGACTTTGTCTTCTCTTCGAGAAAGTTCTCAGGAAGTAGATCTATTACAAATAGGAATCAGAACTGAATCAAATTCAATAAACACCAAATTTAATGTCTTTTTTTTAAATTAATTTTATTTTTAATGTGTTTTACTTTTTCTACTGTTTACTAGAAAAGTTCAACTAAATTTAGTGTGCTAATGTTCTATTTAATACATGAAATGCTATCAATTTAAAATATTGACATTATAATATCTCATTAAGGCTATTAATCTTTTGTTGGACATGCAGGGCCTTCAATAATTAAATACTTCCAAAACTTAAATAATTCCAAATGCCCTGTCTGCTTTCATTCATAGCATATCCCCCGGTTGCGCCACTTTCAGATGTGTATTTTCTTATTAAAGCATTTAACCAGTCACATTTACATTACATTTGGTCATTTATTGGACGCTTTTATCCAAAGTGACTTACAAGGTGAGCACAGGGTTCATCTCAACATCCCTGGAGCAATGAGGGTTAAGGGTCTTGCTCAAGGACCCACATTGGTAACTTCAGTGGATCTGGGATTTGAACCACTACCTTCAGATTGATACCCTAACACCCTGACCACTGAGCTATCACACCCATTTAAGCATCAATTGTTGCCAGGTACAAATAATTTGCCTAGGCCTTTTATATCACTCTCCGACCTTGTAGCACATAATAAGTCTTAATTAACCTGTTGCTTTAACTAGATTTTGAGTTGATTCTGATTTGAAAATCAGATTTTGAGTTGATGACACCAAGGCCCAATAGCCTTGCATATTCATACCCTCTGATTGGATAGTCAGGGAGTTTACCTCTTCGGTCTGATATTTTCAGCAAATAATGGAATGCATTCTTTGCATTAATATTAGTTTTAATAATAATAATAATAATAATAATAATAATAATAATAATATATATACTATAGGCGGCACGGTGGCTTAGTGGTTAGCACGTTTGCCTCTCAGCGCAAGGGATTCCCGGTTCGAATCCCCATCTGGGTTGAGTTTCCATGTTCTCCCCGTGTCTGCGTGGGTTTCCTCCGGGTTCTCCGGTTTCCTCCCACAGTCCAAAAACATGGATCAAGTCAATTGAATTCTCAAAATTGCCCCATTTAGAGTGTGTCTGTGTGAGTGAGTGTGTGCCCAGCAATGGATTGGCGCCCTGTCCTGGGTCTATCTGCCCAGCGCCCGAGACGTTCTCCCCTGGATGGGCATGGGGAACCCCACCGCGACCCTAATAGAGGATAAGCGGGAGATAATGAATGAATGAATATATTATAATATATAATATATTATAATATAATATAATATAATATAATATAATATAATATAATATATTATAATATAATATAATATATATATAATATAGTATTAATTTCATACTCATGGTAACTTACACTGGTTGGTGATAAAGCAGTGGGCTGCAAGCAGCTTCAAGGAGTGAACTTCAAATAGAACTCTATGGAACAGCAAGTCGTGAGCCGTCGGCCTCAGTTTAGCCTCTGTGCGTACGCACGACTGGGTAAACTCCTGTGCAAACCCAAGAATGTCATTTCAATAGTATGTAGCATCATTATTCAAGAAAAAAAAAATCGGACGAAACTATATTGTAGCCGTTATATTTAGTTTTATACAGTTATGTTCGTTTAATTCACTTATTTCTTTTGACTCGTACCATATGGCATTCTACTTAAATGACTTATTTTTATGATTGGCTATTCCACTAGTTAGCACGTTTGCCTCTCAGCACTAGGGATTCCCGGTTCAAATCCCCATCTTGGTGGAGTTTCCATGTTCTCCCCGTGTCCACGTGGGTTTTCTCTGGGTTCTCTGGTTTCCTCCCACAGTCCAAAAACATGGATCAAGCCAATAGAGTTTTCCAAATTGCCCCATATAGTGTGTGTCTGTGTGAGTGAGTGTGTGCCCAGCGATATATTGGCGCCCTGGTCCTGGGTGTATCCGCGACGCTAATATAGGATGAAGCGGAAGGTAATGGATGGATGGTTATTTCACTATACTTACACTTTAAAAGTTACTATTTATGTAAATAATTGTAACATGAAACAAACATCTTTTACTGTAAAAAAGTAGGTGAGATAACTTACTTTCTATGGTATCTTTATCATCTTTTTAAAAAGAATGCACATAATATTAATAATTTAAAAAAAATAATTATGTAGTGGAAATTCATCATGTATATATTAATCCATTTTGGTGTTAGTGTAACATTTACAAAACTCTAATTAACCTTGAATGAAATGAGAGAAGCGACATGATGGGGTGGAATGTGTTGGGAGGATGTTATTTCATAAAAGCAGGTGCATTGTGAGCGGGGTAAAAAAAGGTTCAGGGTCAAAGCCCAAACCTCCCCTATCCGGATGCGAACAGGTTGAAAAAGGGTTGGAAACCATATATGGCACAGCTTCCTCCACCGGTGTTTTTTATGTGTCTGTTCTATTTACATTATTATTGGACAGTGTTATTGTATGAATACTGAGGCTGAGCAGTTGTGAGGCCAGAAGCTTCCAACAACCTCCATTAGGTTGTGTTGTCTAGTTTCTTGATTTGTAAATCTTAATAAATCATTTTTTACTTTAACTGTTATTCTGTCATCTGATTATTTACCACCACAAATTACAGAAATGTGACTTTTACCCTCATAAGATGATCTTCCAGTGACCGTCCCGCATGCGCTATGGCCTCTTTGGTGACAGCCGCATCACCATTGGCTTGAATTTCCAATACTGCCATCTTGTGAGAAATGATAGAAACAAATACACTACGTAATCTGAGCTTCATATTAGATTTGCTTGCAAATATTGTATTGCTGTGAAAAGTTAATACTGAATTTTGTACCTCTAAAGCGCAGATGCCAAAAGAATAGATATCAATGGAGTAGTCATCCTCTGCAACTACACAGAAAGAATGCAAACCCGATTTTTGTTATAGCTAAAAGCTCATGAAATATGATAGTGATGGATACTTCAACTCACGGCCATATTCTGGAGCAAAGTAGTGCTGATTCCGCACCTCATCTCTGTGCTGGTGCACATTTCCATGAATAGCCTCCGGGAACACTGAGAGGAAAACAGCACACCAACACATCGTCTAGATTTCATGCAGTTGAATTAAAAGTTCTCAATATTTCTCGAACTAGAGTCTAGTTCACATATTGGCTTAATTTTACAAAAGTTTAAATATACATTTAATAAATCTTTAATAGGAACATATTTAAAAGCAATTAATAAAAGCAATTGTAATTTTGTTTTTACTATTTTGTATTTTTAAATTGTAATTGTAATTTTTTTCATTCATTCATTCATTATCTCCCGCTTTATCCTCTATTAGGGTCGCGGTGGGGTTCCCCATGCCCATCCAGGGTAGAACGTTTCGGGCGCTGGGCAGATAGACCCAGGACAGGGCGCCAATCCATCGCTGGGCACACACTCACTTACACACACACTCTTTATGGGGCAATTTGGAGAATTCAATTGACTTGATCCATGTTTTTGGACTGTGGGAGGAAACCGGAGAACCCGGAGGAAACCCACACGGACACGGGGAGAACATGGAAACTCCACCCAGATGGGGATTTGAACCGGGAATCCCTAGTGCTGAGAGGCGAACGTGCTAACCACTAAGCCACCATGCCGCACGTAATTGTAATTTATTTTATATATATTATATTCTATTATATTTCACTTTTTTTTTTAAATCTCATTTTCTTCTTTAAAATTTCAATTTCAGTTATAACTTTAAAATAACAGGGTAATCGGGGTCCGTGACCCATCATTTCGTTCTTATCTCATGTACCACATGTGATCTTAATGATAATAAAATTTTCTTGAATCTTGAAAGGATGTAAACACTTACCATTTACAAAAAGTCTATGCCACACTGCAAGGAAAAAAAAGATGTAAAACAACCATGACAGAGCCTTTTCAGATTATTACAGATGTTTGAAACTACAGGACTGTGGTGCTCATGCTGTACCTGAACCGATCTTTATAAGACCATTGTGCTGAATAAAGATTGTATCACAGGTAAGGTTTCCATGGATGATCGGGGGGTCACAAGAGTGCAGGTAGCTGAGGATACAAAAGATCAAACAGGTTACTGTTAATGTGGAAGACTATAGATGTTTTGTAAAATGAGTCCTAACACCATTCAAGTGTATTAACAGATAATACAAGTATGTTGTTAAAATAACTTTGTAAATCTTAAGAAATCATGCTCTTGTAAATCTGTTTCTCTAACCAAATACTGCCATCTGGTGGCCAAATCACAGAACGCAATTTGTGAAATACATTGGGAAGATAGGACATTGTATATCACTCATTGATACATATATGAAGCATTTATTATTGTCAATAATGTCACAGCTGGAAAAACAGCTCTACCTGTTTAATAATAAAAAATAAATATATATATATATATATATTTATTTATTTTGTGAGGTGTATATATATATATATATATATATATATATATATATATATATATATATATAAGGGCGGCACGGTGGCTTAGTGGTTAGCACATTCGTCTCTCAGCGCTAGGGATTCCTGGTTCGAATCCCCATCTGGGTGGAGTTTCCATGTTCTCCCCGTGTCTGCGTGGGTTTCCTCTGGGTTCTCCGGTTTCCTCCCACAGTCCAAAAACATGGATCAAGTTAATTGAATTCTGAAAATTGCCCCTGTAGAGTGTGTCTGTGTGAGTGAGTGTGTGCCCAGCGATGGAATAGCGCCCTGTCCTGGGTCTATCTGCCCAGCGCCCGAGACGTTCTCCCCTGGATGGGCATGGGGAACCCCACCGCGACCCTAATAGAGGATAAGCGGGAGATAATGAATGAATGAATGAATATATATATATATATATATATATATATATATATATATATATATATATATATATATATATATATATATATATATATAAAGCGTGGCATGGTGGCTTAGTGGTTAGCACGTTCGCCTCTCAGCACTAGGGATTCCTGTTTCGAATCCCTATCTGGGTGGAGTTTCTGTGTTCTCCCCTTGGGTTTCCTCCGGGTTCTCCGGTTTCTTTCCACAGTCCAAAAATATGGATCAAGTCAATTAAGTTCTCCAAATTGCCCCATATAGAGTGTGTCTGTGTAAGTGAGTGTGAGTGTGTGTGTAAGTGAGTGTGTGCCCAGCAATAGATTGGCACCCTGTCCTGGGTGTATCTGCCCAACACCCGAAACGTCCCCCCTGGATGGGCATGGGGAACCCCCCCGCGAACCTAATAGAGGATAAAGCGGAAGATAATGGATGTTTTTTTGATGTTTGAATATGATTATCTACCATTTAATAGCTGTTAAGTGACAGCTGGTTTATTCGACTGGGACATTTTATTTGAATCAATGTGACTGTGGAAATAATATGAATAAACATGTTTTGCCTGAGAGTTGTATTGCTCTTGCTGAGACTGTTGTGGGGTATTTAAGAAGAGTTGATTTTGTGAAATTTTCTAAAATGATTAGTGAATGGCAACTAATTCATTGACAGCACGTTTGTTATATATTTATTTTTATTCCTGAATTGCTTTCATAGTCAAATAAAATCTGGTGATTGTGTGTTATTTGAGTAAAATCATACATTTGGGTCAATTGGTAATACGATTTTAGTACAAAACATTGTTTCAAGACTGAATACATTCTACAGTCTTAAAACATCAGATAATCCCCTTACAGAGGGCTTCTGAGAATGTGGTATTAACAAAAGAAAAATAATGAAAGGGTTTGTAATGTACATTTGGTAAATCCCCTTATGTGTGAGTTATGTCACACTGGTTGTGAGAGGTCATTCATGGTAAATGGGTGAACAAATCAATAAATCAGTTTTGATTAGATTACCAAAAGTAATTACCAATACAACCCACAGAATACAACCATGTTTGAGTATTCGAACTTCTAATTTACATAAAAAAAATACATTGTAATTCTTTTATATCTAGACAATTTGTATATATTACATAATTTTAATATTAAAACAAAAGGCTGTAGTTGTCTTAATTCCCACAGTAGAAGGTATTTTAATGAATGGCCGCGGCCCTGATAGAGAATAACTAGAGGATAAAGCGGAAGATAATGGATGGATGGATATACATTTCACCTGAGGGCAGATAAGATCTGAGTGCACCAACGTTTCCAGGCCTAAAAACCAAAAACAAGCTGAATTAAATCATGTAACAACAAATAAATCAAGTTCAAATGAAGTGTAGTCCCGTGTTGACCACATGGTGGCAGTCTGTTGCTTTAAATATGAAAGTGGAGGAGCTGATACGTTTGCATTATGACTCACCTTGACATTCATGGTCTTGTGATTTTTCTTGGTTTTCTTCAAAAACTGTTTAAGACTCCCTGATGACATGTACTCTGTAATAAATATTACCTGGAATACGAAAACCATGTTACAGAGAATAAAAAAAAAATCATGTACATACTTAGAGCAACATCAAAAAATGTGCACTATTTTAGACAGAATTGTAATAAAAATATAAAGTTCTAAGGATAAAAAATGGCGGCATGGTGGCTTAGTGGTTAGCACGTTGGCCTCTCAGCACTAGGGATTCCTGGTTCGAATCCTCATCTGGGTGGAGTTTCCATATTCTCCCTGTGTCTGCGTGGGTTTCCTCCGGGTTCTCCGGTTTTCTCCCACAGTCCAAAAACAAAGATCAAGTCAATTATATTCTCCAAATTGCCCCATATAGAGTGTGTCTGTGTGAGTGAGTGTGTGCTCAGCGATGGATTGGCACCCTGTCCTGGGACTATCTGCCCAGCGCCCGAAACGTTCTCCCCTGGATGGGCATGGGAAACCCCACTGCGACCCTAATAGAGGATAAAGCGGAAGATGATAAATGAATGAATGGATAAAAAAATGATTGTGAAACGTAAATGTATTCATGACTGGACACTGTGCTTCAGCTCTCACCCTGGCTCGGTTCTCTCTCATGTCCAGCCAGTATTTGTGAAACTTGACAATGTTCGGGTGCTCCACCTGCATGAGGTTCTCAAACATTTCTTTAATTCTGTCCTGTACACACACACACACACACACACACTTTTTATTATTTTGAGTCACAAACATTCTGATGGTTTAACTGTAACGTTGTGAGATGGTGACACGTGGGTTGTAGTATCTACATAACTGTACGTGACACACTGCAGGCACAGATGAGGAAAAGTGTTTACTTAAGCAGCTGACTCACAGACTCTGGGGCAATCCAAGTAAATGTTCATGTTCTCTAAAGTTACCAAATTTCATTTCACCACACACTAAAATGACTAATTGTCCTTTAATGCTTTAATTGTATTTTAATTGGATTGCATTGCACAAGGAGGGTTTGAGAATGTGGTATTAACAAAAGACAAACCCAAGTGAAGGGCGTGGCTTAGTGGCTTGATGGTTAACATGTTCTCCTCTCAGCACTAGGGAATCCCAATCTGGGTGGAGTTTCCATGTTCTCCCCATGTCCGCGTGGGTTTCCTCCCACAGTCCAAAAACATGGATCAAGGTCAATTCTCCAATATAGAGTGTGTTTGTATGAGTGAGTGTGTGAGCAGAGATAGATTGTGAGTGAGTGAGTGTGTGCCTGAAACGTTCTCCTTCTGGATGGGCATGGGGAACCCCCCCCCCGCGACCCTAGGAGAGGATAAAGCAGAAGATAATGGATGGATGGAAAGCCAAGTGAATTTTAAGGTTCCATAAATGGAACATACAGCAGTTTACCACACGTTAATTAGTGGCAGTTAATATCGCTGTCCAAATTCAGGATTTTAGTTAAAATGATAACTTTCCTTTAAAATAGCATTTTTTATTTAGATTGTATTTTATTGATGTATTCATTCCATTGAAGCGGGTGGCATGCTGACTTAGTGGTTAGCATGTTTGCTGGGGATCCAGGTTTGAATCCTGATCTCAGAGGAGTTTCCATGTTTTTTCCGCGTGGGTTTTACCACATTATAACATTGTGTATATATTATTTAATATTTTACAGTGTTCTACCTTTAAGACTAGTGTATGCAATAGTGAGAATCGAGCAAGATTAAGATAAAAACCAGAAGAATATACCAAGACAACGCTAAGTTCGATTGTGGCTGTACCTCATGGGCCTTGAAGACCTTTTTGTCTGAAAACTGCACCTCATTCCACACTACTTCCACTCCTTCTTCGGTGTCCATAGCCAAAGAAGCGCTCTCAATGCCGGGGACGTTTCCCTGACTGAGCTGGACGGAGGAAAAAAGATAGGGACATTAGGTCACAACAATGTTACAGGTTTTAGATCACACACATACAGTACATACATTTAAACTTACAGTACATACATTAAACTGTGATATAACTGTTATATATAACTATCTAAAGGTTACATTATTAAAAAAGGATTTATAAAAACACAATTCATGTGCTACTGGGATTCTACATGTTTTTATTTATTTTACTTAGTTAAATTCATGAATTAAATAGGAATTGGGCATTACAACTCACAAAAGATAGTAAAAGATAAATTAACCAAAATTTACTTCTTAATTCTAAAGTCAATAATACATTTAAATTTGCCTGGTTTTCCAAGCTTTTGTGTATGACTGCAGGACGTTTTAATGACTCAAATAGCTAGATATCACTGAGAAACATTATAAATCATTTTTATACACTGACTTGCATTTTCCGTCCATCCATTATCTTCCGCTTTATCCTATATTAGGGTTACGGTGGGGTTCCCCATGCCCATCCAGGGGAGAACGTTTTGGGCGCTGGGCAGATACACCCAGGACAGGACGCCAATCTATCGCTGGGCACACACTCACTCATACAGACACACTCTATATGGGGCAATTTTGGAGAATTCATTTGACCTTGATCCATGTTTTTGGACTGTGGGAGGAAACCGGGGAACCCGGAGGAAACCCACGTGGACACGGGGAGAACATGGAAACTCCACCCAGATTGGGATTCGAACCAGGAATCCCTAGTGCTGAGGCGAATGTGCTAACCACTAAACCACTGTGCTGCCCTGACTTGTCTCTTTGTTAGGTTTATTGTTTATTTTTCCAGATTCAGTTACCATATAGATACACTTAGTAGTTTTGCAGTTAATATGGTTCACCCCCCCCTCCACCACAAAAAAAGATACACAATGTTTACAATGGTACAATGTTCCATTTAGATCTCTGTCTTTACTAAAGCAGGCTGTCCGCAGTAAAAACAATATTGTGAATTCTTCAGCAACTGTAAAAATGCTGATATAAATAATGGACCTTCAGCAACATTTCGGAACAACAAGCGTCCTCTCTTTTATTGGTGGAAGGTCACAAAATGGTACACTCATGCTGAGAAACATCTGGTCCCCTTGGAGAACTCAAAATCTTTCCTCTTTTTCAGTTCACAAAATCTCCAATGGTGCCTTTTTAAAGAACATTTTTCAACGCAAAAACAGTGATGGATATACAACGATTAAACCATTAAATTTTTGTATAGACATAAACTTAAAATAAATATATACATGCAAAATAATGTTTGTTTATTTTGGATTATTAATAATAATAATAATAATAATAATAATAATAAACTATTGTGTGTGTTGCTTGATGTGTTTATGCTTAGGTTTAGAATATATTATAAGCAGAGAACCATTTCCTAATGCAGACATATTTTGGTAATAATGTTAGCAGGCATCCGGGACAGATATTGAGTCAAAAATAAAGAAATAAAAATAAATAAATAAAATTTAAAAAATTGGCAAAATTGTATATTTAAAAAAAAATTAAAATTAAAAAAATAAAAAAAAATTAAAATCATACACACCACGATATTTAACTTGGATATATATATATATATATATATATATATATATGTATGTTTTTTGACACAATCAATACTCATCTAATAATAACATGAATTGCTGAAATAACTAAAAAACTGGAAAAAACACTGCTGTGTCTGTCTGATGCTGCAGGTCGAAGGGGAAGTGTGTAGCTGTGGTTTGGTCTGGCGCTCAGCACTGAATAATCAGAGGAGGAGGAGGAGGAGAAGAAGAAGAAGGAAGGGGCAAGGTTTGTGCGAGATGCAGATTAAATCTAAGGAGAATTCTCAAAAGTAGTCAATTAAATGGCTGTCATATCACATCACCATTGATGGGATTGTGGACGAACAGGGTAATTTATTTACTTTAAATTATTGATCAATTAAAAAAATAATAATTGGGCTTTAGCCGTTCAGGGCACTTTTGTCATCCAGGGGCTTTAGAATTTACATTTACATTTGGTGATTTATTGGACGCTTTTATCCAAAGCGACTTACATGGTGAATACAGGGTTAATCACACCATCCCTGGAGCAATGAGGGTTAAGGGCCTAGCTCAAGGACCCACACTAGGAACTTCAGTGGATCTGGGATTTGAACCCGCAACCTTCAGATTGGTAGCCCAACGCCCCAACCACTAAGCTACTGCGCTCATGTCTAAATGTTAGACACCAATTGCCGAGATTTACGGAGCAGTTGTAGCCTTGTGGTAAAGGAGCCTAAAGCAATCCGGTTTGATTCCTTGTCCCACCAGTACTATGGCTGAAGGCAAGGCGCCTATCCTCAAATGCCCCCCGGGCATGTGTGCTCACTTCACCAGTGTGTGTAGATGTGTTTCATTGTGCGGAATGTTTAAATGTGGTGGACAAATTCCACTGTGTGTAAGTACAGTAGGCAAAGCCTTGTATACGGTGCCCAAGAAGCAATTGGGGTTAGGTGCCTTGCCGAAGGGCACTTCAGCCATAGTTCTATTTGAGAACGGGAATCGAACCGAGGACCTTCAGGTCGCAAGGGTACTTCCTTAACCACAAGACTTCCACTGCATAGTAGTGACAGTGTATATTTGCACTTCTGGTAAGATGCTAACTACATTTCAAGGGCACTGTATCTGTACTACGGGCGGCACGGTGGCTTAGTGGTTAGCACGTTCGCCTCTCAGCACTAGGGATTCCCGGTTTGAATCCCCATCTGGGTGGAGTTTCCATGTTCTCCCCATGTCCGCGTGGGTTTCCTCCGGGTTCTACGGTTTCCTCCCACAGTCCAAAAACATGGATCAAGTTAATTAAGATTTCCGAATTGCCCCATATAGAGTGTTTCTGTGTGAGTGAGTGTGTGCCCAGCGATGGATTGGCGCCCTGTCCTGGGTCTATCTGCCCAGCGCCTGAGATGTTCTCCCCTGGATGGGCAAGGGGAACCCCACCGCGACCCTAATAGAGGATAAAGCGGGAGATAATGAATGAATGAATGAATGTATCTGTACTAAACTCTGTACAATGACAAAGTTAAATCTAATCTAATCTAATCTTATGTTACAGATCATGAAAGTCATTGGTTAATGCAAGTGCTAGAATTTGCTGTTGTCTATGGCAAAAAAAACAAAAACAAATCCAAGTACATTTTGTCATATACCACATGCTAAGAAACTGGATCAAGCAGAGCCTTGAACTCGGTTACAAACAGATACAAACAAATCCAAACCCCTATGACTGAGAACAGGATGTGCAAAGATTCAGTCAGTACCGAAGCCTTTTAACTGTAGGCTATCATAAATCCCACTAAAAGCCCATGCTATTGGCTTCCTGGAAGAAAACATGGCGCATTCATGTCCTGCTCTGACATGCTCTTGCTACAGAATCCCAAAATTAACTTCTATGGTTACACCCTGTTATTACAGTTTGTGCATTGTACATGCCGTATGTACCTCTGCACTCATTCAGCTCCACCTCTACTACTCTCCAATCAGCATGCATCCATAAGGGTGTGTGTTGACTGCATGCCATTAGATGTGAAAGATAGACCATAGATCTGTCCCCTTTTTTAAGAAGTGCACAATCAGCATTACTGTTTTATCTACTGTGCATGGAAATTTCCTTTATTTACCATTTTATGTGTTTTTAACACATAAATAAACACATTTATTTACATTTATATACATTTATTCATTGATTTATTATCTTCTGCTTTATCCTCTACATGGGTCACGGGGGGGGGGGGGTGTCCCATGTCCATCCAAGGGAGAACGTTCCAGACGCTGGGCAGATACACCCAAAACAGGGCGCCAATCCATCACTGGGCACACACTCACTCGCAGACACACTCTATATGGGGCAAACTAGTGCATTCAATTTATCCTGAATATATGTTTTTGGATTGTGGGAGAAAACCGGAGAACCGGAGGAAAGCCACGCGGACATAGGGAGAACATGGAAGCTCCATGTATCATCAAAGTTCAGAGGTGACTGTGCCGCCAGCATTATAAATGGTCATATTTTATTAAAATATGAAATATAAAAAACATTTTATGTTATTACTGGGCGGCACGGTGGCTTAGTGGTTAGCACATTCGCCTCTCAGCGCTAGGGATTCCCGGTTCGAATCCCCATCTGGGTGGAGTTTCCATGTTCTCCCCGTGTCTGCGTGGGTTTCCTCCGGGTTCTCCGGTTTCCTCCCACAGTCCAAAAACATGGATCAAGTTAATTGAATTCTCAAAAATTGCCCAATTTAGAGTGTGTATGTGTGAGTGAGTGTGTGCCCAGCGATGGATTGGCGCC
>JAFMOD010000097.1:0-50871 GCA_019802435.1 Corydoras maculifer
CATACATTTTGCACGTTTTCTGTACATTTTACATGTTTCCTGTTCATTTAATGTGTTTTTAGACGTTTTCCAATGTTATTTTGTGTATTTCATGCTTTTTGCATGTTGTGTGCTTTCTTTGCATTTCCCACGTTTTTGTCCGTTTTTCATACATTTTGCACGTTTTCTGTACATTTTACAGGTTTCCTGTTCATTTATTGTGTATTTAGACGTTTTCCAATCTTATTTTGTGTATTTCATGCTTTTTGCATGTTGTGTGCTTTCTTTGCATTTCCCACGTTTTTGTCCGTTTTTCATACATTTTGCACGTTTTCTCTACATTTTACAGGTTTCCTGTTCATTTAATGTGTTTTTAGACGTTTTCCAAGCTTATTTTGTGTATTTCATGCTTTTTACATGTTTTGGTATTTTTTGCATTTCCCACGTTTTTGTCCGTTTTTCATGCATTTTGCACGTTTTCTGTACATTTTACAGGTTTCCTGTTCATTTAATGTGTTTTTTCCGCTGCAGGATACAGTTTGTTGTTTTTGTGTCAGTACTATCATATAGAGCCACCTGGAGTGCTAAGCAAATCACAATCCAGCACGGATGAACGCTCAGAGCCCTAAAGTTCAACTGTGCTCATTTCCTGTGTAGGACTCTGTTCACACTTTTTAAGTCACAGGATGAATCCTCAAAGCAAAAACAAACAAACACACACTCACACACACACCACACACAATTGGATTAATTAATAATGAAAGCAATTGTGTCAACACAAATTCTTTCACCAACACTTTTTTGCTGAATGTGACCACTAATATAGTAAAAATGTAAAATGAAATGTAAATTATATTTATGCTGCTGCTCAAATATGTCTGTGGAAATGAAGACCTCACGTGTCTCCTCTTGAGATTTAGTAGAGATCTGAATAAAGTCTCACATTGTTTAAGATTTGCCACCTTAAAAAGATAAGTAACAAAAATGCCGTTTTATGAGCAAATCATTTTTCATAAATAATGTTTGCTGTTCTTATTTTAAATAATTAATTACCTTAACTGTTCATCCTAATAAAGGTCAGATGAACACCCTGGACAGGTCGCCAGTCTAATGCAAAACAGACACACAAAGACACTCAAAAAGACACACAAAAATTGACACAGTTATTTAAATAACTAAAACCAAAGTGAAAAGCTCACTAAATATAAAAACAAATTTAAATATCAACCCTGTTGAGCAGGCTGCAAGCTATGCCACTTCCTTTTAAATTTGTGATTTGGCTCTCACAATACTTCCTGCCAGGGCTGTTTCATTTCCTTTGGGACAGGGTGAGCGTTAACCACGATAGGCTGCTGGTTTATCATTTGACCAGTTCAACTGTTGACAGTTGCCTCCCTTTTTTCCCTGAGCCCCCACAGTCTCAGGGTAACAGATAAGAGCTCCTCTCAATGGTATCAGAGAGGACTGGATGTGACACTGTTGACACACAGTAAACTGGGCTGTAGCCAGGAGATTTTACACACACGCACACACATTGAGCTGAACTGAGAGCTTAGTAAAATTTACATTAAATGGGAAGATTAAGTAAAGAATGATTTTTTAAACAGGAAGCCTAAAATATCATCTTGTGTAGCACTGTATAATCATCACTGAAACATAAAGAATAATTATAGAAAAATATCCAAATTAAGAAACACGTTACACATACTGAAGTGTGAACACCGTAACAAAGTCACTTTATTAGGTACACCTGAAATGTAATCTAATTTTTCTTGTTTTCATTTCCAAGTTTAAGATTATATATTTATATAGAGATTTTTTTACAATAGTACATTGTCTTAAAGCAGCTTTACAATGTTCTTTACATTGGTCCAAGTCTGAATGCCACAACAAGCCAAAACAATAGTGGCAAGTTAAACTCCTGTTGTTGATTTTAAAAGAAGAAATGACAAGGCTCAGGCAGGACTTTGATTTAAATGTGTGTTAATAGAAACCTGAATTAATTGAATCCCAATCTGGGAGGAGTTTCCATGTTCTTGCTGTGCCTTGTAGGTTTTCTCCAGGTTCTCCTGTTTCCTGGAGTGTGTGCCCAGCGATAAATCGATGCCCTGTTTTGGGTGTATCTGCCCAGCGCCTGAAACGTTCTCTCCCATGCACCTAGTGTAGGATTAAGCAAAGGAGAATGAGATGAGATTCAGATTTAGTACATGATTAGTTGTGAGGAACATTGCAGAAAAGTCTCTGGAAAAAGGTTACTGTTCAAATATAAATCAGAAAGCTACCAAAAAAAAAAAAAAAAAAAAAAAAAAAACTTTTATATAAATATATAGAAATAACTCGCATTAATGTGCTTTTATTCATTTGAAATTCGATGTTGCAAGTGTGCAATATTAACTTATACATTATCTATAGTATTAAGCTTTGCTTGTTACATTTTTTGTGTTTAGGCAAAACTTGTTTATGTCAATCTGGGTGGAGTTTCCATGTTCTCCCCGTGTCCGCTTGGGTTTCCTCCGGGTTCTCCAGTTTCCTTCCACAGTCAAAAAAAACATGGCTCAAGCAAGGTCACCCCCCCTAGAAGAGGATAAAGCGGAAGATAATAGATGGATGGATAGATGATAGGTCCATATGAAAAGCTTCATTGTCTTATCTGGATGAGGTTTATTTTCATTCATTCATTCATTATCTCCCACTTATCCTCTATTAGGGTCGCGGTGGGGCTCCCCATGCCCATCCAGGGGAGAACGTCTTGGGCGCTGGGCAGATAGACCCAGGACAGGGCGCCAATCCATCGCCGGGCACACACTCACTCACACAGAAACACTCTATAGGGGGCAATTTTGAGAATTCAATTGACTTAATCCATGTTTTTGGACTGTGGGAGGAAACCGGAGAACCCGGAGGAAACCCACGCAGACACGGGGAGAACATGGAAACTCCACCCAGATGGGGATTCGAACCTGGAATCCCTAGCGCTGAGAGGCGAACGTGCTAACCACTAAGCCACCGTGCCGCCGAGGTTTATTTTGTTTAGAATATATATACTTTGTCCAAGTTTTACATTTTGGCCGACTGTGTATTCGGGACGGGTTTGACCCCCCTGCTGAAACGTCCTGCTGAATACGGTTTGCTGTCGACGGTCTTTACAGCTGTTGCTCGTGCTTGTGAATGACAGGTGGCGGAGCTGGCGCCCCGCTTGGTCTCTGAGCTGTAAAATGAATCCGTAGTCTCTCCAGCGCGGTTTCCTCCTATTGTCGTGCGGGTCGTGAGCAGGAAGTGACAAACGAAAGCTGATAGCCGGTGGTGGTTACTGAGGAGTCAAAAGGAGGGGATCTGGGTCGCTTATAAATTTATTCTTGCTTGCAGTGGAAAAACGCGGAACTGCGAACGAGGTCTCCTCCGCGTAATCGCCTAAGATTCAGGTTCCTGTTCTGAAAACAGAAAAACGTCGCTCGCTTCATTTATAAACTGAGATAAAAAAGGACCCCGTGTCAGTGAACGCAAGAGAAAAAAAAAACGCTGTTTTTATGTCTCTGAACATGAAGCGGATTGTTGACGCTCTGTAGTTTGTCGTAAACCGTGTTAAATGGCATCCACAGTAGAGAGAAAGACCCTGGAACCGAACGAGTGAGTAAATATAATATTTTTTCTCCACAGCCATGTGTTTTGTTTATGGGTTTAATACAAAATGTGTGCTTTTTGTAGGTCTCTTGACCAGGTTATGTTGCGCCTAAAATTGAATGCACATGTACATTCGATATTACGGTAGCTAACGGTTTAAACCTGGGGAGGTGACGCGGTTGCTTGGGCCTGTTTTTAATGTTAATTTAAGTATGTCAGGAACTATGTATAATTTGGGAAATGTCGATTGGTGGCCATTTCTCAGAGCGTTTTAAAACCGTGTCTAATAAGTTTATTATTGCATTGCATCTAATTATTGCATATAAGTGAAATACAATACAATACATTTACGATTCCTAATCTAAAAAAGTCACTAATCTACCTCAGGGATGAAGTTTAACTATTTAATTTATGTAGACAAAAAAGTATATACAGTGCATCCGGAAAGTATTCACAGCGCTTCACTTTTTCCACATTTTGTTACGTTACAGCCTTATTTCAAATTGTATTAAATTGATTAATTTAATTCCATTTCTTCCATTTTCCTAAAAATTCTACACAAAATACCCCATGATGACCATGTAAAAAAAGTTTTCTTGAGAGTTTTGAAATGTATTAAAATTAAAAAACAAAGAAATCATATTTACATAAGTATTTACAGCCTTTGCTTAATACTTTGTAGAACCACCTTTGGCAGCAACTACAGCCTTAAGTCTTTTTGAATATGATGCCACAAGCTTAGCACACCTATCTTTAGGCAGTTTTGCCCATTCTTCTTTGCAGTACCTTTGAAGCTCCATCAGGTTGGATGGGAGACGTCTGTGCACAGCCATTTTCAGATCTCTCCAGAGATGTTTAATCGGATTCAAGTCTGGGCTCTGGCTGGGCCACTCCAGAACATTCAGAGTGGTCCTGAAGCCACTCCTTTGAGATCTCAGCTGTGTTCTTCGGGTCGTTGTCCTGCTGAAAAATGAACCGTCGCCCCAGCCTGAGGTCAAGAGCGCTCTGAAGCAAGTTTTCATCCAGCATGTCTCTGTACATTGCTGCATTCATCTTACCCTCTATCCTGACTAGTCTGCCAGTTCCTGCTGCTGAAAAACATCCCCATAGCATGATGCTGCCACAACCATGCTTGACTGTAGGGATGGTATTGGCCTCGTGATGAGCAGTGCCTGGTTTCCTCCAAACATGACGCCTGGCATTCACACCAAATAGTTCAATCTTTGTCTCATCAGACCAGAGAATTTTGTTTCACATGGTCTCAGTTGCCTTTTGGCAAATTCCAAATGGGATTCCTTGTGCCGTTTACTAAGCAGTGGCTTTTGCCTGGCCACTCTGCCATACAGGCCTGATTGGTGGTTTGCTGCAGAGATGGTTGTCCCTCTGCAAGGTTCTCCTCTCTCCACGGAGGAACGCTGGAGCTCTGACAGAGTAATCATCGGGTTTTGGTCACCTTCCTGACCAAGGCCCTTCTCCCCCGATCGCTCAATTTAGACGGCTGGCTCTAGGAAGTGTCCTGGTGGTTCCAAACTTCTTCCATTTATGAATGATGAAGGCCATTGTGCTCATTGAGACCTTCAAAGCAGCAGAAATTTTTCTGTATCCTTTCCCAGATTTGTGCCTCAAGACAATTTTGTCTCAGAGGTCTACAGACAATTCCTTTGACTACATGCTTCGTGTGTGCCCTCTGACATGCAGTCAACTGTGGGACCTTATATAGACAGGTGTGTGCCTTTCCAAATCATGTCCAATCAACTGGATTTACCACAGGTGGACTTCATTTAAGTTGTAGAAACATCTCAAGGATGATCAGTGGAAACAGGATGCACCTGAGCTCAAGTTTGAGCTTCATGGCGAAGGCTGTGAATACTTATGTAAATGTGATTTCTTAGTTTTTTATTTTTAATAAATTTTTAAAAGTCTCAAGAAAACTTTTTTTACATTGTCATAATGGGGTATTTTGTGTAGAATTTTGAGGAAAGATTGGCGCCCTGTCCTGGGTCTATCTGCCCAGCGCCCGAGACGTTCTCCCCTGGTTGGGCATGGGGAACCCCACCGCGACCCTAATAGAGGATAAGCGGGAGATAATGAATTAATGTAGTAATGTAGATTAATGTAATACAATTTGATATAAGGCTGTAAGAAAATGATGAAAAAGTGAAGCGCTGTGAATACTTTCCGGATGCACTGTATAGAGTATCAGTCAAAAGGTTGAACATACCTCCTTTTGACACCATTTAAAGTTTGTGGTAGCTCAGTGATTATGGTGAAGGTTATAGGTTTAAATCAATACTCTGCTTTGGATAAAAGTATCCACAGATTCTTTTATCCAAAGCAACTTACAAATGTCTCAAAACAATAGTTGGGGTATATATATATATATATTTTTTTCCCCCAAAGGTAAGTAAAAGAAAATGTTATACTAAATGTACAAGGATGCTTGCACACTACACACATACAGGACTACTAATTACTGCTTCTACTTCACAGACCTTTTTACTACCTTTTTTGTAATGCTTTTTAGTAACACTTCATTTGCACTGCTCAATTTTCACACTTTTTATGCTCTTTAATTTTTGCACAGTTGAATGTTGTACAGATTTTTCCTTTTAATTATAGTTTTGTATAATGTCCCTATATTTTATTATACCGGGCAGCAAGGTTGGGTAGTAGTTTGCACGTCAGACTCTCAGTGCTGGGGATCCAGGTTTTTTGCTCTTCATTTTTCTCCCCCCTTCTCTTTTTGGGTTTTCTACTGTTTCCTCCCATTGTTTAAAAACATGGATTTAAAGTGAATGTATGTGCCCAGCTATAGATTGGATAGGCATGGGCAGAATATAACAACATGAGATGATTAGATTAGATTAGATTCAACTTTATTGTCATTGTACAGAGTACAAGTACAGGGCCAATGAAATGTAGTTAGCATCTAACCAGAAGTGCAATATATACATTATTTACATTTTATATAACTAGTTTTATGTGCATCAGAGAAAAACTCATATTATTAGTTAAGATTTAAAGAACCCCTGCCATTCACAGGGATCCAGTAGATGAGGTTCTACAGATGCCTCCATCGATGCTGACATGTGGAGGTTGCCAACAGAGCATCGGAGATCGTTTTTTTTTGAAGGCGATTGAGCAGTATTGGCATGAGGACTGTCTTAGCTGTGACCTGTGCAGTTGTCGGCTTGGGGAGGTGGGACGGAGACTCTACTACAAACTTGGAAGGAAGCTTTGTAGAAGAGACTATCTTAGGTAAGAGGTACATTGTTTTTTTCTGTTTCTGTCAATTTTGTCTAATTTAGAGATCGACTCTGTCACAGATACTTCTCCAAAAATTGGTTAGGAGATCAATTATATATCTATATATGAGGCAAAGATGAGACATGATCCTGCAGAATCCTTGGTTAATACAAATACAGTGTGAGTTCATATTACAAGTGTACTAACTTGGTGCTTGGGGTCAGAATACAGAATTATGAAGTCAACCAAAAATAGTTCATATTGTGACTTCTGTCTTTAATTTAATTTAAGAAAAAAGTTAATTATTTTGGCAAATCCGAGGCAATGTAAGACTTTATGGAGATCTCTACTAAAACTTAACTGGAGACATGTGAGAGGAGACATATTTGAGCAGCAGGAGACTTATGTTGAAGTCTCTTTTAATTACATTTAGGAGACACCACAGAGACATTAATAAGATATTATTATTTTTTTCCTATGGGTGAGCATATTTTGAGCAATGTGTATGTGCTTTATCAAAACATAAAATGGAAGATTTGACTACGTAAAAACAAATTGGTAAAAACAATATTTGTGTTTAAAATCACTCCCTATTACAGATCTATCCCAATTGCCCCTAAATAGCGCATGTGTTTTTGTCAGTGACTCCTCGGCACCTGAAAAAATGGGCACGGGGACCCTAGTGTAGGACTAAGTGGATGATAATGAGATGTTCTCATCTCATGTATGTGGATATTCCAGCATTATAATCTTATTTTCATGTGCAGGTTGTTCGGGCAGGATGGTTTATGTGCCTCCTGTGAGAAGAGGATTCGGGCTTTTGAGATGACGATGCGCGTGCGTGATAAAGTTTATCATCTGGAGTGTTTCAAATGTGCTGCTTGTCAGAAGCACTTCTGTGTTGGTGACCGTTACCTGCTTATCAACACAGATATCGTGTGTGAGCAGGACATTTATGAGTGGACCAAACTAAACAGTAACTTGTTATAAACTACGCTCACCAACTCACCGGCCATTTTATTAGGAACACCTCCCTAGGTTTACATTGTTTTTTGAGTTCATACTATACTAATACTCCATTGATCTTTGTAGTCTACAGTTACATGTTTCTCTGCACACTTTGTTAGTCCAATTTAGTATGTTCTCTGAGGATCAGACCCTCACAGAGGCGGTGTTAGGGTGATGGATAATTCACATCATTGCAGTGATCCTGATATGGTGGTGTGTTAGTGTGTGTTTTTCTGGTGAGAATTGAGTGGCTGAAACACAGGAAACATTACACCAATCAAAACATACAGGTGTCTATTCCACTCAGACCATCATCCACCACCCTGAAAATACCTGCTTTATGGGGGTCTTGACCATCAGAGAAGAAAGACAATGAGACTATTAAAGGTATGTAGAGCAACAGATGGACTGCAGTGTTATTGTAAAACTACAAAGTCCATCTGTATGCTAAGTGGAGAAACGATGAGCTATACGTAATAAAATGGCTGATGAGTGGATATAATAATGTGTCTCTTAAATCTATTGAGTGAAAAAAAAGAATGTATTTTATACTTCTGCGGATTTTAGAGCAGATACCCATATCAAACTGCTGTTTCATAATAGAATCACATTTTTGTATGTTAAATATATCATAAAGGAGGACAAACACAGTGATATTTGAGAAGTGAAATGAAGTTTATATGATTTACCGAAAGTGTGCAATAATTGGTTAAACAAAATTAGGCAGGTGCAAAAATTTGGGCACTGTTGAAATTTTATTGATTTCAAAACCTTTAGAATTAATTATTCATTCATTCATTCATTATCTCCCGCTTTATCCTATATTAGGGTCGCGGTGGGGTTCCCCCTGCCCATCCAGGGGAGAACGTCTCGGGCGCTGGGCAGATAGACCCAGGACAGGGCGCCAATCCATCGCTGGGCACACATTCACTCACACAGACACATTCTATATGGGGCAATTTTGAGAATTCAATTGACTTGATCCATGTTTTTAGACTGTGGGAGGAAACCGGAGAACCCGGAGGAAACCCACGCAGACACGGGGAGAACATGGAAACTCCACCCAGATGGGGATTCGAACCGGGAATCTCTAGGGCTGAGAGGTGTGCTAACCACTAAGCCACCGTGCCGCCTAGAATTAATTATTGGAACTCAAATTTGTTTTGGTAAGTTCAGTGATCCTTGACCTCCATACACATTTTCTCCTCTTTGCATCTTGTTTGAAGAGTCGCAGCATGGGAGTCTCAAAACAACTTTCAAATGTCCTGAAAACAAACATTGTTCACCGTCATGGTTTAGGGAAAGGATACAGAAAGCTATCTCAGAGATTTCAGCTTTCAGTCTCCACTGTGAGAAACATTGTAAGAAAATGGAAGACCACAGGCACAGTTCAATTTAAGGCTCGAAGTGGCAGACCAAGAAAAATCTCAGAAAAACAGAAGCGAAGGATGTTGAAAACAGTCAGAGTCAACCCACAGACCAGCACCAAAGACCTACAACATCATCTTACTGCTTATGGAGTCACTGTGCATCGTTCAACTATTCGGCGCACTTTACACAAGGAGATGTTGTATGGGAAAGTGATTCAGAGAAAGCCTTTTCTCTGCCCACATCACAAACAGAGCTGCTTGAGGTATCTTAAAGCACATTTGGACAAGCCAACCACATTTTGGAATAAGGTGCTGTGGACTGATGGAACTAAAATAGAGTTATTTGGGCATAACAAAGGCTGTTATGCATGGAGGAAAAAGAACACCGCACTCCAAGAAAAACACCTACTAACTACAGTCAAATTTGGTGGAGGTTCCATCATGCTGTGGGGCTGTGTGGCTAGTACAGGGACTGGGAATCTTGTTAAATTTGAGGGCTGCATGGATTCCAATCAATATCAGCAGATTCTGGACACCAATGTCGAGGAATCGGTGACAAAGCTGAAGCTGCGTCAGGGCTGGATCTTCAAAAAAGACGACACTAAACACTGCTCCAAATTTTCGAAGCCATTCATACAGAGGAACAAGTACAACATTCTGGAATGGCCCTTTCAGTTCCCAGACCTGAATATTATAGAAAATGTGTCACAGCTGTCCACGCTTAGAAAACATCAAACCTGAATGAACTAGAGATATTTTGTAAAGAAGAATGGTCTAAAATACCTTGAGCCAAAATCCAGACTCTCATTAGAAGCTATAGGAAATAACAGGCTGTTATTTCTGCGAAAGGAGGATATACTAAATATTGAGTTAAGGTCTTTTATGTGGTGCCCAAATTTATGCACCTGCCTAATTTTGTTTGACAAATTTTTGCACACTTTCTGTAAATCAAATAAACTTCATTTAACTTCTCAAATATCACTGTGTTTGTCCCCTATAAGACATATTTAACTGATTTTTTTTTATTCAAACAACAAAAGATTTATAAAGGTAAATCAGGAAAATTATCAAGGTTGCCCAAGGTGCGTACCCCACTGTATATATATATATATATATATATATATATATATATATATATATATATATATGCTATACTATACTGCGTGTTGTCCATTCATAGTAAAATTGAGAACCTCTTGGACCAGGGTAGCTGCACCACTGAAATAGCAGCAGCTTGTCAGAATGCACCTAAAGGGAACTGCAAGTGACATGCTAATCAGTGGTTTATTGCACTTTACGCCCTGAATAACCTGAAACACCCCTGAATAAGAGAATTAGTACATGCCTTCTGTGCATATTTTTACTATAGCTAAACCAGCTGTGTGGTGCGTGCTTGACAGCTCACACAGAAATTGCTTTAATCGGGTCCTAAAACCACAGTAACTGAAATTAGTTATATAAAATTGAACACAGCAAAGTCTGCATTTACCAGCTCATGTCTGCCACTTATTAAGCAGCCATTTTACTCTCAACATGTTACTTTTTCTGTTTAAGTCTGTTTTTTTTGAAAATTAAATAAAAATAAAAAAAATTAAAAAGCAATAAAATGTAATTTTTTTCAGTTAACTGAGTCTGTATTTGATAGCTTATCTTAGCTTATGTGGATTTCCTCTGGGTTATCCATTTTTCTCCCACAGTACAAAAACATAAGAAATACATACAAAGTGAATTGGCTGCTCCAAATTGCCTGTATATAGAGTTTGTGCCCAGCAATGGATAGGCCCCCTGACCTAGGTGTATCTACACAGCTTGCGACACGTGCATCTCTGGATGGGCATGGTTCAGCCTTATGACCTGAACGTCTCAGGTTTGATTCCCGGGCCCACCAAGCATGCTTGTTAAAAAGAAATAAAGGCAATTTTAGGATCGTAAAGGTTACTTTCTCTTTAGTACTATAGAGGTTAGAGACTATAGACACTAAGAGTATAGAGCCACCACCAAGAAGCAGCGTAAGACGTTTCACCCATTCTATGTGGTTCAAGCAGCAACACTAGTGATTGGTGAAGAGAGCAGTTAGTGCTAATGTGTGGGGGGAGCCTTATATTTAGATAGGGCTGAAAGTCAGGGCCTTTAAGTATTTCTCTGCTGGCATAAAAATATCTGAACCACAGAATGATGTTTATTGTATTTAGTGCATGAATACTTGTTCAATAATATTTTCCCCAGTTTTGTCGCCTCCAGACATTTCTTATTAAAGTATTTAACTGATTATATTTGAGCATGGGCGTCACGGTGGCTTAGTGGTTAGCACGTTCGCCTCTCAGCGCTAGGGATTCCCAGTTCGAATCCCAATTTGGGAGCATGTCCGTGTGGGTTTTCTGGTTTCCTACCACAGTCCAAAATAAAACATGGATATGGTCAATTGAATTTTTCATATTTCCCCATATAGAGTATTTGTGTGTGAGTGTGTGCCCAGCGATAGATTGGCACCCAGTCCTGGGTGTAGCTTTTCAGCACCTTTAAATTTTCTTCCCTGGATGGGCATGGGGAACCCCCCGCAACCCTAGTAAAGGATAAAGCGGAAGCTAATGGATGGATGGATATTTCAGCATCATTTGTTGCCAGTCATATTATTTGCCTAAGGCCTTTACTGCCAGTTCTGTGGTCCAATAGCATTAAGTGTCAAACTATTGCTTTACCCAATCAGATTTTGAGTTGGCAAAATTAAGGTCCTTTAGCAGGTATACGTTATTTCAGCATGCTCCTACTATTTGATTGGCAGATCAGTTTACCACTTAATTTTCAGCAAATTAGAACTTTGTTTGTGAGCAGTTATTTTGTTATGCTTTACCAATACAAATGTAACACAACAGCACATAACCGTTTTTCCGTTCCTTTATCCATTCCACGATCTTTCAGCTAATTAAAACTCATGCCAGAAATAAAACTCAACTATCAGCATTAGCTTTGACAGGAATACAATATAACTAATTTAACTCTTACTGAGGAAAAAAGGATGGATTTTGTGTACAAATAATCAGGGCTTTTGGTTAGTATTACTTTTCTAAATAATTTGAATTTTAGGAGATTATTGTTGGTGATTTATGTTGGGCTATAAAAGTTATTTATATGCAATGCAACAGCTCTTTATTCTGCATTGCTGCATAATAAGATGGTTCTTATAGCCATAAAAGTTATTGACAGGTGGACTGATTCAGATGGAGCATTCCTGAAGGCCTGGCTGTAAAATGTATGGCCCGCCACTGTATTTATGTGATGTGGAAATTAGGTTATGCCCCCCCCACACACACCAGTCAGTTAAGTAAAGATGCTTTTCACATGCAAATTAACATTTACACAGTTTGAAGGAAATATCACAAGCAGAAAAGATGTTAATGAATAAATAAAACATGTGACACTGATTTGAGGTTGTTTTATTAAAAAAAGCATCATTCATCCTCAGAACATTACAGTAGTTATAGTACACTGAATAAATTTGGGGGAGGGAGGGGAGCAATCGAAATAAAATAACAGAAACTCATGATTTGTTTCCATGTTTGAACATGTTTTGTTTTTTCTTCTTGCCCTGCCACTGCTCTTTCTTGCCACCTTCAAACTTTCGTTTAGCACTGTAATGAAAAATTGGGGACAAGGGGTAAGGATCAACTTGGGAGACAAAAAGAAAGCATGTAAACACTATATTTACCTCTTTATGCTTACTACTGCTGTTTGACCTGCTTTTCTCAGCACATTGCTCCATTCCACGTCGTCCCCCTGGATCATGTACCTGCACCGATCGGCAGGAGATCAGTTAAAACACTAAATACTTGCAGAATGGAACAATAATTTGTCATAAAACCATGGTTATGTTTAACCTCCACATGAATTTTATTACCGATTACCACTTACTATAAAGGTGGAAGCTTTACAATGACGGACTGTATTCCATCTGTTTGTAGATTACAATACATACCCCTTTATTATAGCATGTATTATTTTGTTGGTGCATTATTCTCATTATCACTGAGGTGTTTAAATAAAACTACAGGAACACTGCTGCACTAAAACCACCTCTCCGCATCAGTGTCAATGCAGAACAGTAAACTAAAATCAAAATAAAAAATTTATATTGAGATAGTCATATGTTTGGTTCTCTGTTCTCTATTGGTATGGACCAACAGAAAACAGACGTACTACAGTCTGTAATTGTAAAACCACAATGTCTGTATACATCAGGTGTGCCCACACTTTTCTGACCCAAGATCTATCCATTCTATACAGTCCACACACTTTGGTACGAACAGAAGCACGGAGAATCCAAATGGTACATACCTAAGAACGCACAAAGACCAAAAATTTAAGTGCGGAACTAAAATTAAGGGGAGAGTTCTACCCCAAAGAGTTACACATTAGCTGTACCCATTTCTAAGCATGGCATGCGAAATGTAGCTCAGTTTAGAGGTGGAGCATAGACCGCGAGTTTAAACGATACATGAAAGTTAAATACACTTTCAATTAAATCAACCGCGTTGGAAGACTTTGGGTTCATTTGAATTACAGAAACACGGGTAGAGTGAGCATGGACAGTATTGGCACCGTTGTGCAGCAGTTGAGAGATATGTTTTTGGAATCATTTGGAATTTTCGGCGGAATCATCCACATGTACCACAACCCAACGATTGATTTAAAAAAAAAAAACACGCTCAATCCTCCACTACTTAGATTTGAAATCAAACAGGAACAAATTCATTATTGAAGCAATGAGCATGTACAGTAATCCCTCTTGTTGCAGAAGTTACATTCCAGAGACTTTTCTACAGGAAAGGTGGATTTATCTTGAGAGCAGCAGCTAAAAATCGCCCATGTGCATATAAAATGTTGGAGCACTACACACAGAAACAATGTGGTGTTCTGTCAGATTTACAAAGTGGAGATGGCTTTTCACAACAGTACATTTGCTACACACGAGTGGGGATGTCTGCACAGCAAAACAGAGATGTAGGATCGGTTTACTTGTTTTGTTTCTTATTTTAGCACATTATTTGAACACATTTCCATTATTAGTAGTGTATTACTAACCGTTTCTTTGTCGTCATGTGTATATGATACATGCATCTTTTCTTAATACCGCTGAGTTTTTCCATATCACATACAGATCAATTTGATTGTCCGTGCTTGTATATAGTCAACAAAAAATATATATATAGTCCATAAAATTTCATATGTGCCTCAAAGTTAAGTCAGTGTAGTTTTTTTCCCCGCACCATGAACTGACTTGTTACTGGGTGATTTAATCATTTCAATTAATTAAAAAAAATCGATTTTTTATGTCCAGTATTTTTGATGAGCCATTACAGTAATAGTAAGACAAATTTTAAGATATCCTACCATCATTCTATTGTGCAGGCAGCATAGTGGCTTAGTGGTTAGCATGTTCGCCTCTCAGCACTAGGGATTCCCAGTTCGAATCCCAACCTGGGTGGAGTTTCCATTTTCTTCCCGTGTCCGCGTGGGTTTCCTCCATGTTCTCCGGTTTCCTCCCACAGTCCAAAAACATGGATCAAGTCAATTGAGTTCTCCAAATTGCCCCATATAGAGTGTGTTCGTGTGAGTGTGCCCAGCGATGGACTGGCCCCCTGTCCTGGGTGTATCTGCCCAGCACCCGAAACGTTCTCCCCTGGATGGGCATGGGGAACCCCCCCCACCCGCGACCCTAATATAGGATAACCCGGAAGATAATGGATGGATTCTATTGTGCTTTATATTTCACTTAAATTATTGAATCTCATGCCAAAGCACAGTGTGTGCTTATCCTACATTAGGGTCGCGGTGGGGTTCCCCATGCTCATTCAGGGTAGACGCCTCGGGCGCTGGGCAAACACACCCAGGACAGGGCACCAACCCATCGCTGGGCACACACTCACTCACACAAACACACTCTACATGGGGCAATTTTGGAGAACTCAATTGATCCATGTTTTTGGACTGTGGAAGGAAACCGGAGAACCCGGAGGAAACTCACACGGACACAGGGAGAACATGGAAACTGCACCCAGATGGGGATTCGAACCGAGAATCCCTAACACTGAGAGGTGAACGTGCTAACCACTAAGCCACCTAACTTAAACATTTATATATTATATATATAAAAATACTATACTAGGGCTGCAACTAACGATTATTTTGATAATCGATTAATCTGTCTATTATTTTTTCGATTATTGTGATAAATAACCCCCCCCCCCCACATTTCTTTACATTTATATTTAGCAGGCGCTTTTAGCAAAAGATGGATGTTTCAGTAAAATTATTTTATAGTATAGTATTATACATAGTAATTTTATTCAAAATGTTTAAGTTAACATTTCCTGTAATGAATGAAAAGCACAAGGAAAGAAATAATGTATCATCTAAACATCCCTCTCTTAACAAACAAAAGTCAATTCCAAATAACAGATGATACTCAGTTGCCCTCAGTAATGAACCAAATATTGTCTGTTCTGTAGCCTATTGGAAAAAATAAATTAACAAATGAACTAATTAACAATCAGCTATTGAAAAATTAATTAACAAAAGAGCCAGCTGACAAAAAAAAAAATGCCTCGTGTGAAATGTGAATTGGACAATTCCCGTTTGTCTCGACCCGGTCTGAAAGCGGGAAAACTCTTTTGTAAACAGAGAGTTGCACTTCGATGGACTGACACGCAGCGCCGCGTGCAGTGTCCCAGTGCCGGGACATTTAATGATGCAATGAAGGGAATTTAAAAGCCGCTTACTTTCACGCCGTGCTTGTCAAACCCTGTTTCTGCGTTGGCTGTGTTTCATTTCTACAATTTATCAACTTGTTTTGCAGACTCTGCCTCGTTCTGTTCAACCCGCTATTATTTTCCAGGTGACATAAGCGGTTACGACATTGCGAGTAACGCGGAAATCGCGCGACCCAACGAATCGATAATGGAAATAAAATTTTTATTGATTCATTGTTGCAGCTCTATACTATATAGAATAATTTTACTGACAAAACATACATCTTTGAATAAAAGCGTCTGCTAAATGATTAAATGTAAAGACATGGAAAGTTTTTATTTATTTAACCGATTCATTGATTAATCGAAAAAATAATCGACCGATTAATCTATTATCAAAATAATCGTTAGTTGCAGCCCTACTTCCCACACTTGTATAAACACTTCATATATGCTATTAAAAGATTCCCAAATTTCCTCATCATAGAGAAGTCATCACGAAATTGTATAATCTCATTATGTCTATTAGTGATTACCCTGATGTAAAATTGAAGGGTAAATGGGAGGAGGAGCTAGGAATTCAAATAGAAGAAGGCATTTGGAAACAGACTGTGGATGGTATACGCTCTACTACCTCTTGTGCACGACTTAGATTAATTCAGTTTAAGGTTTTATACAGGGTACACTTTTCTAAATCTAGGCTTTCTAAATTGTATCCAGAAGTGAAAGATATGTGTGATAAATGCCATGGTTTCCCCTGTGACCTTAGCCACATGTTTTTTCTTTGTCCTGCACTAAAAGGTTTTTGGACGGGTTATTTTACTATAATGTCCACTGTTCTTGGAGTTCAGGTACAACCTTGTGCACTAATTGCCATATTTGGGGTTTCAGACTGCTCTTTCGCACTTAGCACTATGCAAAGCGGAATTATAGCTTTTACATCCTTATTAGCAAGACGCTGCTTATTGTTACTTTGGAAATCTACCAAGCCCCCTTCTATTTCTTGCTGGCTGAGGGATGTCATGCTTTTATTAAAATTAGAGAAAATAAGGTACACACAGAGAGGGTGCACAGATACATTTTTCCAGAAATGGCAGCCCTTTATATCATATTTTTCCAACTTAAAAGTATTACATGGTTAAATGTGTGCTTCCATTCAAGTGTTCTGGCTTTTCTGTAGCTATTGCTATTGGCAGTGTACGCGTTGGTTGTGGTGAGCTGGGATGGGACATTTGGGGATACTTCTGATTTTGTGTGTGTTCTATTATAAAACTTGGTTGATGTGTGGTGGAAAAATGGGGAAAGTTGTGAAGGTATTCTGTATATAAATGTAAAGTTTTATTGTGCTTATTTTCACTTTCTCCTAATAAAATATTTCTGAAAAAAAAAAAAAAAAAAGATTCCCAAATTTAGCAACATTCACAGCAAATCCAGCAATATAGTGAAATCTATCGATCGATCGATATATAATATATATATATATATATATATATATATACATACATACACACACATATATACACATATAAAAAAGATAAAA
Source organism: Corydoras maculifer (assembly GCA_019802435.1). Lineage (NCBI taxonomy): Eukaryota > Metazoa > Chordata > Actinopteri > Siluriformes > Callichthyidae > Corydoras > Corydoras maculifer. Next base: position 17,511 of record JAFMOD010000097.1, read on the forward strand.
CTAATTCATATGTGTTAGACCCTGGTTTCAAGTATCCACATTTGTACCGAACTGTGAGGTGCATATCACGGTGTTAATTGAACCGTGAATTTTGTGTACTGTTACACCCCTAGCCACCACAATGTCCAGACCTGTGCAGCAGGAGACTTAATGCAGTGGTCCAGATCTCCATCAATACAAGATCTAAGAGAAACTCGAATGCAACTCCGGAATGAAACAAATGTAGTGACATTAAGAGTGTGAGTCCTTTTTTTGGGTGGGGGCTGTATAATGAAGGATAAATTGACAGTATTCTCTAAGGTGGTAAAGGCTAAAGGCTGACACACTTACTGAGAAAGATCCATGTTCTTAAGCTTCTCCATGTTCTTTTTGTTTTTTTCCTGAAACTCTTGAGCAGCTTCAGCCTAAAAGTTAAATAGAAAAAAAAGCATCATTAGTTTAGGCTCAAAAGTTTTGGTTCTATTAGGACATTTTCGGTAATAGAACATAAACCAATAAGGTTGAGAAAGGTTTATTCTCTAGAACCTTTTATTAAAGGCTTGAAAGCAGGGTCCACCACCACTGCATATGAATCAGTATACTTTATTAATGCGTATACTTCATAAAAAAAATTTTAATCCGGGGGAAATTGTGGATTTTGCATGAGAGCATTGTGATGATGTAAAATTACACATCACCATGAACATTAAAGTATGTTTATTTACCGAACCTACCTAGGGATTATCCTGACCTACTGGGGCCTAAAAGAATAGGCCTGGTTAAAACAATGCTTTTATCTACATGGGATTAACCCATGCTCTAGAGGGGTGCATAGTACTCATGTTTGTTTTTAGCATAGCTGTACACAGAAAAATAATGTTTCAGTATTGATGGAATTTGGCATATGTATATGCTAGTAAACTAAAGTAAAGAATTGTATATTGTTTAATAATTATACTGATTTCATGATCAGTAATTAGAGCCCAAACAAATGTTTGGTGTATCCCAGGGACAGGGCTATCAGAATATAAACAGGTTGCAACCAGGAGATAAAGAGATTCTCTCGGTTAAGCTGACGACACAGAGAAGATATACGGGATAGAGACCTGTATGCCTCTGCAGTCATTGATCTGGACTATTCTAGGCTACAGAAATAAGTTGATATATTATTATTTATTTATTTATTTTTTGCTTACCAATGCACACCTGTGTGTGTCAAACGATCAATCGATAGACAGATAGATAGAGTGACAGATCTTGGTGACAGAAAACATAGGCATACTTTTCAGTCATTGCAATAACAATGACATGCCCTAAAATTAACCTTTTCTGTATGTACACATAACAATTCTGGATTTTAATAACATTGCCATAGCACTACAGCAACAACTTATAGGACTACAATCTTTACAGAAGATAAAAGGGATGATAATCTTAGATAATCATTTTTTTTGGGTAGGGCAGTGTATACAGACTATTCCAGTGACTCCATGTTAAAAATTATAATTTGACAATCATTTATCTGAATTCATGTCAGTTTACATCATATAATGACTTTATACCACTTACCAGATCCTTGTGCAGAGCCTGAGTGGTTGGTTCCATGCTTACTTCTTTGTAAGCTACCATTTCTGCTTCCACTGCATTCTTCTGGATACTATCGAAGAACTACAAAAAAGGAAATAAACTGGGTATTACACATATATTAACAAGTAAAAAAAAATAGGTGTAGTTTAATTAGTTCACCTCAACAACTTTGCGAACCAGACGGTTAAACAGACCCATAAGCTGAGAGCTGGGCAATGAAATCTCCTTCTCCAATTCATCCACAGACTTATGTTGTAGACCGAGTCCCAGGAGCAGAGCCTGAAAAGGGTAAAACCAAGTAAAGAACCATACAACTCAGACAGACAGGAGGTGTAAAGACACTCACGGACTGTGCTGCAGAAAGTGAAATGTTGATTTGTTTTAGGAAGTACATCCGGGCCAGAGCAGGAACCATGTCCATGATTAGGTGGTAGTCCACCATGTTCCTGGAGTACATCTCTAACCGTCTCAGATCGTATGGTGTGAAGTGGTTTGTTAGCTGTGAGCTGGTGAGCACTAAGATCAAACACAAGTACAGGTTACCTTAAATAAAACCACACAACCTAGGAACATGCTCAGAAGAAACTCAATACTTGGTGTATCATTGTTCTTAATGTTCTTGTTCTGCAGAAGGTTCAGGGCTAAAGAAGGCGTGAAACTCCTGAACTGATAGGAAAGCAGAGAAAGGAACCTCCGCTGAAAATCTGAAAAAAAAAAAAAAAAAAAGAACAGGTTTTTGTTACCAAAAAAACCCCAAAAAACTGCTGAACACAATGAAATGTTGAAATATACACCCCCCTTTAAACAACAGAACACATCACACAAGGAAATAATTAAAATGCCTTAAAATGCAAAACAAACACAGTGTGCACAAATAACTCTCTCTCTGTGCTGGATTGTAATTTCTTGTTTATAGTTAGTGCGGGGAGGGGGGGTTTCTTTGGGGTTGTTCGCAGGTTGCTGGCGTTGCTCCGGTCGCCATGGCGGCGATAGACAAAAGTAAACTGGAGAAACTCACATTTTGACATGGGATTCGGATTGCACCTGAGAAAGTGATCAGTAGAGGATTGTGTACTGGCAGTGAGAGATGTTGTAAACTGTAGCAGCGTTTTGGCTGCATCTAGAATGAACGGCGCTGTTGTGATTCTTCCACCCTTAGCCCTGGTGGGTGGAGGTGGAGGGGTGGAGAGGAAAACATTGTACTAGATACACAAACAAATAGTGGGGTGGATAAGGCTGTGGCAGGAACTGATGAAGTTATAAAAAGTACAGGTGCTGTATTTCAGGATAGAGAGGAAAATACTGTGGTGGAGTCCAGTAGAGTTGGAAACGACAATGAGGACAGTAATCATGTTGTGCAGGGGGATGTAGAGACTCAAAAGGTCTCAACCAATATGGTTGTTGAGGGTGAAACAGCCACTATTGTAAATCCTAATGTAGCGCATGGAGACTGATACTGTGGTTGATGAGACACCATTTGAAATCCCTTCTGGAACTGAAAACAAAGCAGATGAAGGTTGGTGAAAAGAAAGGGAAAACACAGAAAGCTACTGGACAGAAGGGTGAGGAGCAGAAGAAAGATCATTGTTCTGCAACCCCTGATGATTCAGACAATGATCTGTCTGGTACTAAGAGTCAGAGGAGTTGTCACATTGCATATACGTTTGGCAAGATAAGAGCTTTTCTAACGAAAACAAAAAACATGAAAGGGGTAGCTGTTAAGGACTTTTTTCCTGATCGAAAGAAGGGGAAGAACAGTTCACTGTTCAGGAAATCTATCGTTAAAAAAAAAAAAAAGAACCAAAATTAAAACTAGGTTTACAGAAAGAAGATGGCTATGAAACTACCTAGACATAATTTTTTACTGACTTGTGCTTTTCTGCTTGCTTGTTTCCTTATTTATTTTATTATGAATAGGATAAAGGTGGGCTCACTAAATATAAATGGTGCAAAAAAGAGCTTTAAAAGGGCGATGGCGTATGAGTAGGTATTAACAATTTTAATACAAGAAACTCATAGCGATGTAAAAAATGGAGGTGAATAGGAGAAAGAATGAGAAGGTCAAGTTTTTCTTCGTCATATGAGTTCTACAAAGGGTGTTCTTTTTTTGAAAACTCTCAAACCAACGTCTGGTGAAAGTGAGGAAGTTATAAATGGTAGATGTATAACCGTACGGGTTCAACTAGAACATTTTAAAATTGTTATTGTTAAAGTGTACACTCCAACAAATGGTGTTGACAGAGTAACCTTATTATATAATGTTAATGCAGCAATGCAGAACTGTAGCACTGACGAGTAGCTGTTTGTTAGGGGTGATTTTAACTGTGCTGAAGACGACAATGGACTGAAATCACATGCCCCATCACAGCGTGCAGAACGAGTTATATGATGTATGGAGAGTTTTTTTATCTGAACACTAGGCAATACACATTGGCTCATGCAAGAGATGGTTTTATGTCACTGGCTAGACTGGACAGAATCTATTGTTTTGAACACCAACTTAACATTGTTAAAGAGTGTTTTATTTCAACTGTGGGGTTTTCAGACCACAGTTTGATTTCAGTTTTTATTGCAAATATTAGAAAAGTGCTCTGCACCAACCCTGTAAACTGTACACCTACAATACCTCAAGGCACATTGCAGAGTCAATGAGAACACTAGAAAATTAAATAATTCAGTTGCAAAACATAGTTGCAACTGGGGACCAAAGTCATGCCCCAATTCTTAGACCAAAAAGTTTTGCGCTAAATGATTTATTAGGCATCTGGGCGCAGGGGGCTCTGCTAAACGCAGATGGATGCCCCATCTAAGTTTTTCTTTGGTCTAGAAAGAAAGGTCAGAGTCGCTAATAAATGATACTGATATGGGTCAAAATAACCCATATCAGTATCATTTATCAGTTTATGTAGATGTTATAATTATGGTTAACACACAACAAGATTGGTTTCCAGCATTCAGGATTTTGTTTCATCAGCAAGGGTCAACTGGGAAAAAAAAAGTGAAGCCTTAGCTGTGGGGCACTGGAAAAAAGGGCTGCCAGTTTTACCAGGAGGCATGATGTGAAAGATAGGGGGTATATAAAGTTCCTGGGGGTGTATCTTGGGGATGAGACCACACAGATAAAGAACTGGGAGGGTGTGGTAGAGAAAATGGCTGGTCGGTTGGCGTGGTGGAAATGGATACATGGACAACTGTCATTTCAGGGAAGAGTGCTTGTTATTAATAACTTATTAGCATCAGTATTATGGCACAGTCTGTCTTGTGTCTTGTGCCACCAGTTGATAGAGGAGATACAGGCCATACTAGTAGATTTCTTTTGGGACAATCTCCATTGTGTTATCAAGACCGTGCTTTTTCTCCAAAAAGAAGAGGGAGGACAGGGTTTAGTGCACCTTGAGAGGAGAAGGGCATCTTTTCATGTACAGTTTGTACAAGATTTCCTTACTGTCCCTGCTGATTTAGTATGGCGAAAGTATTTAGTATTACCTGTTCTATCCTGCAAAAAGTGAAGGGACTGGGAATGGATACTTCTTTGTTTTTAATGGATTATAAACTATGCTTAGAAGGACTACCAGTTTTTTGTCGCGGAATTTTTAAACTATGGGGACATTTTAAAAATCATCAATTAGACACCTCAACATCAATTAGACATCACAGAGATCTTTACGACACACCAGGACAATTATTGAATCTTGGAAGCAGAGGCTCTTGAGTGAAGAGCAGTCACTGCTGCAGGATTACGGGAGTGGAAGAGAAAATCCAAATGAAATCCAAAAACGACACTAACACCAATCCAGGTCCTTTGTTGGATATTTCTAAGCTATAAGACTTGGATCTCCAAAGTGTGTCAGGCCAAAAAATATATAGATGCTTTGTAAAAATCTTTAATAGTACTATGTTGAATGGTAGAGTGGATACAGTGTGGAGGGATAAGCTTGATGTGGGGGGAGACAAAAAGAAAAAAAGGATTAGGGATCTCCAATGGAGAATTTTAGATGGGATAATTGCTGTTAACACTTTTGTAATGGTTTAATCCAAATGTCAGTGTTGCTTGTGTTTTTTGTGGTGCGAGAGAAACAATATTTCACTGTTTTATAGAATGTCAGTGATTATAGAATGTCAGTATTTTTAACGCAAACAAACTTTGTCTGTTCTTTTTGATAAATTTAGGGAGGTTTTTAACTCAACTAATTTCATTTTCGGAGCTAGTTACAAGCAGAAGACTAGATTCAAATGGCAATTGCTCAACCTCATTTATGATCCTGGGATTTCTGCTGATTGGATTATGCATGGCCCTGGTGTATCGCAAAATTATGAGAGTTGGGTCGGTTGTCAACAGCCCCAGGAAACATGATTGATATGCTGGGCAGAGCCATAGGGACTCAGACTGCGAATTTAAATCGCCACATGGAATCGATCCTGGAGAGGCTATCGGCTCTGCGAACGAATGATGAGTTGGAGATCAGGAATTCACGAGCTGTTTCGAGCTGCTAAAATGGCTGCGAACAGTCACCAAAACAAACTGAGTCTTATCTGCTTTTTGCTTCCTTTTCAGCCTCAGCCTTGGTGGAGACCTTGGAAGAGCTGCTGCTGAAATTCCTCCAGAAGAACTGTTGCTATGGTTTCCTGATGAACTGCACTACCCTGCTCTCCTATGGACTGCGCCTCCTTTTCGATCCCTTATGGACACGTCTCCTACAGCTTCTTCCTGTCCATGTCTTTATGTTTGTATTTTTTTTTTTTTTCGGGCCCCCAACCTGTGCTTATTAAAGCATAGTTTGGGAGCGGGTTGTTTTTTATCACCTATTCTCCTGATGTAACACTTTTTCTGCCTATTTCTGATGATAGCGCCGCTGTGTTCGGCTGCCGTCGCGACTTTTCTCGGGTTGTACAAGCATTTCACTGTGTATAACTATGCATGTGACGAATAAACTTAACTATTGTGGTTCAAGAAGAACTGACCTTTCCAGAAAGCAGGTAGCCATTGTGCAGGTGCTGCGGAATCCTCTGCATTCAGTTCCTTTAGCATTATGCAGGAGTGCTCACCAGTCAGATCATTCTGCGTGGAACCCCCCCCAAGACACCTTATTATTTATAAAACAGGTGGTTATGATCCTTAAATCTGATTTCTGAATATTATTGACAATAATGCACACCTCTGAGAGCTTCATATTTGTATCAATGCATGATATACAATACATTCTTTATATACATGTGTAAATAATTGTATATAAGGTGTGATATACAATACAGTATGTATTCCTATTATAATATAAATCATGTACCATAAATGGAAATACAGATTAATATAAACAGCGTGCCGATTCCAACGAGCACTAAGCCTATTGTGTTGTTCTTTTTTTTTTTTTTTATACATTGTGTTTTTAATATGGCCACTAGATGCCATTTTTTGATTGATTGCTGAATAACATGATACTGGTTTCTCTAACAATGTTCACTTTAAAAAACAGGCAAGATTATGTCGCAAAAGATTCAAGTTTATTATATGATTTAATTTTCAATAAGCGCATTTATGAATCAAACCATGTTTTTTTAATTATTAAAGTTTTGTGCCTAACAACTCTCACGCAATTTATTCACAATAATATACGCACTTTCTTATCTTATTGCTTAAGTAAACATGCATGTTAAAGAATTAGGAAGCACGATGCTTAGTACTAAAGAGAAGATCCAATGGCAAAATATATTCCTACCGTAGTTTGTCTTAAATACACTGGAACAAAGCCCGACTTCTTCCAAAATCTGCAGTGGAGGGGGAAAAAAATTAGACCACATGGTGGTACTTCAGTCGCATGGCCAAAAAGGTACATGTTTTTAGTTTAGTGGTTACTATTATTTACTTAAGCAGTTGAGATGTAAGACCATAAGAAACGCCAAGGTAGTCAAGTCTTTCAGCCTTCCTCTCATTCAACTTTAATAAAAGTGGTGGAAGATCCGTCCGGGGCGATAAGACCTCTTCTAACAGAGTCATAGCCTGCACACACAAGCACGTAATGCTGATCTGGTGCATTTCTCTGTGTATAGAGGTGAGGGATTTCCACCTCACTGTGTGAGAATGGGAAGTTATACTAATCATGTGTTTTATTACCTCGTTGCTGACTGTGTTAAAAGCAGAGGTGCTTTTTTCAGCTTTGTCATCCAATACAGGAAACTGCCCCTCATAGTAACGCTGCAGTAACTGCAGTGCTCGCGTTCCATAACCCATCTGTGAACAATAGACTTAACCAATATTTACGCTTACAAGAACTATAAACTGAACACTCCTGTGGGTGAAAATTTGTAGTATAAAAGCATTATTCAAATGATTTCCTCCAGGTTCTCCGTTTTCTTATCTGAGGGGGGATCTGTCTTACCCCCTGATAGTCAGGGTTCACTGCGATCCGGACTACACGTCCACCTGACAGACTGCCGAAATCAGGATCTTGGAACTAAAGAAACAGAGGCGAGTTTAGAAACTGTAGAACCTGTAGTTCTGTAGCAGCTCAGTTGTGCAGTTGGAAGTACCTGCTCTGATACAGTCCAAGGAATCAGATCCCCTGATGCCTTCTTCCCTCTTGACAAGCTGTTGAGGACTGACTGACGAGAAATCTCTCCCTCCAGACACACCTAAAAAAAAACAAATTACCAAAGTCCACAAAGTAGACATACACAACAGATTATCTATAGTCACATCATAAATCCTCATTACTTTACCTGTAAGACCACCAGTACCTCAGGCAGTGCATTGTGAGTGAGGGGTACAGGGGGCAGGAGGCAGAAAAGGTGGTGAGCTGGAGCATCAGAAAGCATTTGGAGGTCATTGGGGGAGTTCTGTAAGCAAATCAAATGGAAACTCAAATGTGCTGCTGCAAGTTCTGCTTTTACCTGGTATTTAAACAGCGAGATCCAGATATACTGTACAAGCAAACATTGTTCAATCCCAATACACCAGGCATCTCTTCCCAGTCTCATAAAAGCCTCAACTCAAAATAAGAAATGTTGAGAACCATCAAGCAATTTCTTTGAGGCATGTTAAACCAGTTGACCACATTTCTATAAACATCTGCAAATGCATAGGTCAGAGGCAGTGGTAAATAGTACCACCTCAAAAAGCGTACACAACTCTTTTTGTCCATTCAGTATCGTATCAGTTCAACTTACCATAAAGATGGGCTTTTTAGTTGTACAATTACAGACTGTAGTCCATCTGTGTGTGCACTACAATAAATACCGTGTTAGATCCCTTAATGCTGTTCTAATGCTCAGAACCCCAATAGTGAAACCACAGAGCAGGTATTACCACATAAATTATATTTTTTCTGACCAATTCATTAACTTTTATCCAAAGATCCTAACAAAGGAGAGAACCAAGGCGGGACAAACAAAAACAGGAAACAGATATATTACAGTCCACAATAGTAAAACCACAAACTCCATCTATATGGTAAGTGGAGGAAATAGAAAATGAAGCAAGAAGGGGGAGGTGTCAAAACTTTTGACTGTTATTGTATTTGATGGGGTTCCACTCCTACCTGTATAAATAGGCTCATATTACAGAAAAAGCATTTGAGCTTGGAGTTAAGGAACCAAGCCTTGTGCTATGAAGGTTCCCAGTTCAATTCTAGGAACTTCTATAGCTGAAGTGCCCTTAGGTAAGGCACCCAGAGGCTGGGTACAGGACTGCCCACTACTCCGTGCACTCTTTGTGTGCATGTGTGTTTTACTGCACAGCTGGGTTAAAATGTGGAGGACAATTTCCTATATGTTTAAGCACAGTAGGCAAAACAGAACCGCTATCATGTTACGTCTAGATTATTTTTGCCTATGAATTTGCTGGAACTTGCACTGAACCCGGAGGAAACCCACGCAGACACGGGGAGAACATGGAAACTCCAGCCAGATGGGGATTCGAACCGGGAATCCCTAGCGCTGAGAGGCGAACGTGCTAACCACTAAGCCACCGTGCCGCCTTATATATATATATATATATATATATATATATATATATATATATATATATATATAGATATATATATATAGGCATTATAAGTGCTTGTATTAAAACAAAAACATAATGTGACTAAAACAATGTTGTTAAAATATATTAATCATAGATTGGGTTACATGTTAATAATGTTTTAATCTTTAAAATGGCATATGTGTGATTGTTTATGATAAAGATGGAAAAAGATTGGTTAGTTGCAAAACCAAAAACAAATGCAAAACCAATCGACGCTTTAGAGGTTGAAAGCTAATTCAGTCACCAGGTTAAAATAACTATCTTGCTGTAAATGAAATAAAATGTAGCAGATACAAAACATTTTTTAATATTCTAATCTAGAGGTACTGACTTTATAGTGCGAGGCCACATAGAGCGCCATCAGCCGCTGGAGAAATGCTTCGGAGGCTTTGTGGTAGCAAAATAGCGTATCTCTGTTGACATAAAACCTGTGGGACATGATTAAGGACAACTATACAACTTAAGCTCTGTAGTTTCTCTTTAATCCCATCAGGTGATAAGGATACAGGTCACAGGTCTCGGGAAGCGGACAGCCAGATATAATGCGTGGAATATTCAAGCAGTTCAGACACAAGAGTTTGTAAAGCCAATCTTCTACCGGATCTCCTGGAGAATACCGGATGGACTCTTGTAGTGAAACTTCATGAAGTGAGCGGGCTGAAGGACAAAGTACACACATAGTAGATTAAGTTAGAACTTGTACACTTGTATGTTTAATACCGATGAGCTAGCACAAGATCAACAGCATCTGTGGACCTAACTCTCAACAAGGCATGTACAGTCATGGACAAAAGTTTTATATTTGACACAAATGTTATATTTTCACATGATCTGCTGCCCTCTGGTTTTTATGTGTGTTTGTCAGATGTTTTTATCACATACAGAAATATAACTGCAATTATATTATGAGTAACAAAAGCTTTTAATGACAGTTAGAATGAGTTAATGCAGCAAGTCAATACTTGTATACCAAATACCAATACCAAATGCTGACTGATAGCAGTCCATTCTTGCACAATCAATGCTTGCATTTTGTCAGAATGTGTAGGTTTTTGTTTGTCCACCTGTCTCTTGATGATTGACCACAAGTTCTCAATGGGATTAAGATCTGGGGAGTTTCCAGGCCATTGACACAAAATCTCTATGTTTTGTTCCCTGAGCCATGTAGTGATCACCTTTGCTTTATGGCAAGGTGCTCCATCATGCCGGAAAAGGCATTGTTGATCACCAAACTGCTCTTGGATGGTTGGGAGAAGTTGTTCTCGGAGGACATTCTGGTACCATTCTTTATTCATGGCTGTGTTTTAAGGCAAGACTGTGGGAGCGCCGATTCCCTTGGCTGAGAAGCAACCCCACACATGAATGGTTTCAGGATGCTTTACAGTTGGATTGAGACAAGACTGGTGGCAACGCTTACCTCGTCTTCTCCAAATAAGCTGTTTTCCAGATGTCCCAAACAATCGGAAAGGAGATTCATCAGAGAAAATGACTTTACCCCAGTCCTCAGCAGTCCACTCCCTGTACCTTTTGCAGAATATCAGTCTGTCCCAGAAGTTTTTTTCTGGAGAGAAGTGGCTTCTTTGCTGCCCTCCTTGAGACCAGGCCTTGCTCCAAGAGTCTCCGCCTCACAGTGCGTGCAGATGCACTCACACCTGCCTGCTGCCATTCCTGAGCAAGCTCTGCACTTCTGGTAGCCCGATCCCGCAGCTGAAACACATTTAAGAGACGGTCCGGGCCCTCTCTGGTCTTTCTTGGGCGCCCTGGAGCCTTTTTGGCAACAATGGAACCTTTCTCCTTGAAGTTCTTGATGATGCGATAGATTGTTGACTGAGGTGCAATCTTTCTAACTGTGATAGTCTTCCGTTAGGCCATATTTGTGCTGTGCAATGATGACTACACGTGTTTCTTTAGAGATAACCATGGTTAACAAAAGAGAAACAATGATGCCAAGCACCAGCCTCCTTTTAAAGTGTCCAGTGGTGTCATTCTTACTTAATCATGACAGATTGATCTCCAGCCCTGTCCTCATCAACACCCTCACCTGTGTTAATGGAGCAATCACTGAAACGATGTTAGCTGGTCCTTTTAAGGCAGGGCTGCAATGAAGTTAAAATGTGTTTTTGGGGATAAAGTTAATTTTCTAGACAAATATTGACTTTGCAATTAATTGCTGTTAACCTGATCACTAACATTCTGGAGTATATGCAAATTGCCATTATAAAAACTGAAGCAGTAGACTTTGTAAAAATTAATATTTGTATCATTCTCAAAACTTTTGGCCATGACTGTAGAGGTACATCGCGATGTTCATGGTTAACTTACACCTCGCCTACAGCCTATTTTTAGTTATCATTTGAATAGCAATGCTGCTTATGAATTATCTTTATGAGCATGGTCATCTTGAAATGAGGTGTTCAGGTTGATTTCTGAACCCAGGTGCACCACTGACTAATAACAACCGAGACGGGGGTCAGACTATAGTCAAACTAATCAACACAGCAACATGTCCAACGCGACTAAAAGGTAAATAAATCTAAATGCTAATAAGCATAACTGAAGAACACACAGTATAGTGTAGACTACATATATGCATACTCTGTACAACTGTATTCAGTGAAACATTGCATTGAGACAAGATTGCTGCGCCGCTAGCCATCAAAGGGAGCAGCAAGTTGCACGCTGCTTTATTATTACATGTTAGGTCCAAAACGAACTCAAAAATAATTAAGAGATTAGTAAATGCCTTTTGAGAGTTTTAAGGAAACACATGCACAGTGCGGTATGTGGCTGGTGACCCTAAATTAGGGTCCTTTGTGTTTTGCTTTAGTTGAAATTTAATATGTTTGTTTAACATCATGTTTATACATTAGTCATTTTCATGGCAGGATGGATATTTAAAAAAAAAATGTATGTACATAAATTATTTAATAGTAGTGTTTATATAATTTGTTTATGCTATTTGTTTCAAAGGCAGTTAATTTTAAAACACAAGTTATCAGTTTTGTTTTTAAAAAAAAATTATTATAGTCTCTAATTTGGTATTGTTGAAAATGTCTGCCACTTTGTCATTTAATGTTATACTTTGTGCAATTCCTAAGTACATGCTCAATAGTTATTTGTGTGTTAGATGTGTCACATATTGGAGGCTGTTCTCCCTTAACCAGGTCTGAGTGTTTTAGGCGAGTATGTCCAATGCAGTATCATGTGCATGGTGTCGAATCTCTTCAGTCAATGGTTTTGTTCATACTTGGATGTTTTGATGAATGTTGTAGAGTTTGTTCTGCTTTTGTTACCTGTTTTTTACCAGATATTTTTGACATAGTTTGTGAAATGAATCATGGTATTAGGTAGCACAATGATCCAGATCAAGAGCTACAGCACAGGAGTGTTGGTGCTCGTACCTGTAGCCAGTCTGTGTGAAGTGGTGCTTCGGTTTTCAGCTGAAAGGTTCTGCTGGCTGTCTGCGCTCTCCAGTCTCAGCTGCTGGATCAATTTGAGAGAAAGCGAACGCCCTGTTCCCTCATACCTGCACGAACACCCATAACATACCAACATGACATAATGCATTATGCATAATGTAATAACATGACATGGTGGATGGAGTAGGCAGTGTTCTGACTGAAGTCTTAACATGTAATTTAAGATCCGACCAGTAAGTAATAAGTCTACTAAAGGGGCAAACAGAATACAGGTTTTTGTTCATTGGTTTGAAATTTTTTTTTTTGCTAATTCAATTAAATCCAATGAAATGAGCCGCATGTCCAGCCATGACATTATCGACAAAAAAATTATGTTAAATCATGGCACATAAATGGAAATACAGATGAATGTAAGCAGTGAGCCTGTTCCCGATAAGCACTAAACCAGTTGTGTGTTGTTTATAAATTGTGTTCTGTAATAGGACCACTAGAGAGACTTTTTGGGTTTGTTAGAATAAACTATATCATGTTACTCGGCAAACAACATTCACTTTAAAAACCGGAGATTGTCAAAAATTCAAGTTTATTAATGTTTTTTTTTAATAATTACATTTATAAATCAAACCTTTTTTGTTTTTTAATCTGTGTGGAATAAAATAAATACTGTATTAGTTCCCGTCACGCTGTTCTAATGCTCAGGAACCCAACAGTAACACCACAGAGCAGGTTTTACCACCCAAATTATATTCTGTGATTGGTCTGACCAACACATTAACTTTTATTAAAAGCAACTTATGAAACAGAAAACCATGAGGGGACTAACAAAAACAGGAAACAGATATATTACAGTCCACAATTGTCAAACTACAAACTCCATCTCATCTATGATCATCATATGGCAAGTGGAGGAAATAGAAAATGAAGCAAGAAAGTGGGTATGTGGAAAAAATATTTGACTGTTAATGTATGTGAAGGGGAACCACTTCCACCTTAATAAATATGCTCATATTACAGAAAAAGCATTAGAGAAGTGCATATGCTTTATCCTTTAACAAACAACAAAGAAAACAGTCTGATGCAGTCATTGGGTTGTAGTTAAGGAACCAGCCTTGCAATATGAAGGTCCCCAGTTCGATTCCAGGCCCCACAAAGTACTATGGTTTAAGTGTGGCACCTAAACCCAATTGCTCCCCGGACGCTGGGTTGCCCACCGCTCCGTGCACGTGTGCTCACTTCACTCACTACTGCACAGATGGGTTAAAATGTGGAGCACAAATCCCTCTATGTGTAAACACAGTAGGCAAAATAAAATCACTACAAAGTTACGTCTCCTTCAAATGTGTTTGCTGAACAGTATGTCCAGGTGCTTCCCCATCCTTCACCTATTGAACAAAATTGTTGAACCCCTTTATAACCCCTCTGTTTCACTCTGGGCCTAACACCTCTTTCTTTTATAGTAATAACACCTTGTCTAAAACAGTTTGAACACCAAAATAATATACCGGCGTTACAGTGGTAAGGATAAAGTCTCTGGTATTTGAGATGCAACACATCCCCATTTACCCACAGATACACACCCTTATCAGCTAAAAAGACAAACTGTCAAACAGAGACTAACCCACTAATGGTGGAAGCCATGAAGACCAGATAAGGGCCTAGTAGTTTCTTCACTACTGAGAGAGGAATTGCTGCAGCTTCGTCGATAACCAGCAGCTCCGCCTGACCCAGTTTAACAGAATCCGCAGGGTGAATGTACTGCAAATCCAAAACAAATACTCTTTATAGCCCTATATAATAAGATTACAACCACAAATAAAACATTATGAAGATATAAAGGCAGAAGTGTAACATACCTGAATGGTCTGTCGATGCTCTTTAAAGATGTTCACTCTGACAACAGCTTTATTAAACTCAGGATTCAAAGACTGCACAATCTCATAATCCAGATGTTCCTGCCACGCAAATGTGTTTAAGAATCATTTATACACTAATTATTTTTACAAAATGTGCAACTCTGGTCCTTTAATCTAATTGGCTGAGCCATTTGTCCAGCCTTGACATTATTGACAATAATGCACACCTTTGACCGCTTTACATTCGTATCAATGCATGATATGCATTATTTTAAAACATGTACCATAAATGCAAATACAGATTAATATAAACAGTGGGTCAGGCTGCTGTTTATGAATTGTGTTTTGCAAAATAGCCACTAGGTGGCTTTTTTATTGCTTTAAAATCAAACATTGATTTTTTTACTATAGCATGTTTGTAACCGTTTTATGAAATTAATAAGGCACAAAGCGGTGTGCATCATTGTAGATAAATAATGGGAAAGAGGTGGAAAAAGCACTCCGCTTGCGTCAGACTGCACATGGATAAAAGCATCATTTTTCAGACGTTTTTATATAAGAAACTTACAAATGAGAACATTACAACTCAGAAGTTATAAAGAAAACGAACCACACTGTAAAATCATCACACCTGGTTGTTATTTGATGCTGCACCCCCCCTCCCCCCCCCTTTTTTTTTACAACAGGTATTTGTTAAAAAGATGCGTCTTCAGTAGTTTCTTAAAACTGCTTAGTGATTCTGACTTACGGACAGAGTTGGGAAGATCGTTCCACCATTTTGCAGTGGTGAACGCCACTGAGTGAGAATTAGCTCCTTGGTGAGGTGGAATCGCCAGGCGGCAATCATCACTGGAGCAAACTGAATGAGTCGGAGTGTATTTTGAAAGGATAAAGTCGGGTAAGGGGCATGATAGAACGGGGAAGATCCAGAAATGGTTCTGTAGGCCAGAGTCAGTGACTTGTACTGAAGTTATTAAACTTTGTGCAGCTGGTACAACAGTGGAGTCGCATGCAACAAGGAGCGTGATGCACCACGACACATTTGCAGCTATATGTCTTTTAATCCATTCTCAAAGTAAAGTTCCTGTTAATTTTTTCTGTGAGTACATCTCTGGTCGTACATCATGTCCCACTGATTATATTTGGTACCGAAACTTGGGAGGTATTAAGGCTGTATGTGTCTGACGAAGACACTTCTGGTGCTTCATGGGCACGTTCCAGACGGTATGCACAGCTCCAGAAAGTTTGCACAGCCATCATAATGTCTGTAAAGCAAGCAGGGGTTCGAGCTGCCGGGTATGACCCGAAGACACCAGACGACATTACTCATTGCGATAGAAGACGATGAACACTGGCTAATCCCCAGTTAAAGTTATTAAATCAGATTTTAGTCACTTTCAGAAACATGTATACCTGATACTGAAGACCATCAAAGCCTTTGAATATGAACTCGAACAGCGTGTGTAAATTATCAGGACTGGGGGAGGTGACAAAGATGTTGGAGTAGCTGTGAAGGAATAATAAGACATTTTTAGAGCTTTTAAAACCTTTGCCTTCTCACTATACGCTCCATAAAGCACACCTTTTCTATAGTTTCACTTTGTAAAACTACTGTAAAGCAATGCTGCTTGAATATATCTACTCCCAATGGGCAAGGCCATCTCGAAATTAAGTGCGTTCAGGTACATTTCTGGTGTATTGCTATCTTGGGGATGAAAAATTTGCACTACTTACTGAAAATCAACACAGGTGTGTCCAACACCACTAAACGCTGTATGGAACTAAAAACTATTAAATATCACTGCATTTGTACAGAGAACAACGATACAGTCAACACTATACTCCATTCGCAGTAATATGCAGAACCTCATGTTTTTTTTTATAATTCTAAGAAACAAACCCAAAAGCCACAGCTCCAGCTATAGCCAGTCCCAGTGCTGCAGACTTGCCCCGTCCTCTGGCAGCAGTTAGGCTAACAGTGCTTTGCAGCGTCTTCTCGGAAATTGCTTCGATAAACTTCAGAACAGCTTTAGCCTAAAAAAAGGAAAAGGATGATGATCAGAAACTTACTCAGAGTCCAATTTAAGATCCAGGCACAGGGTGTAGCTTTCAGTAACATGGAATTTTCACCTGATCCAGGGTTCTGCAGCAGTCCACAAGAACCGAGACAGGCTGTGTGTCCTGCAGTGACTCCTTCAGATCTTTCAGCTCCTGCTCTTGGGCTGAAATTTCCCCTTCCTATAGACAGAGAAAAGGATTATGAGCCACAAATGTGATACAAATACGGAGGGGAGGTACAGGCAGATTTGTAGAACGTTTACTGTACACAGCTGCATTCAAAAAATAAATAAATGAATAAAGTTTATATATATATATATATATATATATATATATATATATATATATATATATATATATATATATATATATATATCTGAAATCACGTCACTTCTCATGCTTGACTTTCTTTTTTAAGAGAACATGTGTACTGTACTATAGACTTTATGGTCTATATCAAGTGCTATGAAACTCACAGGTTTTGAAAACACCCTAAATTTGACCCTGAAGCATCATCAAACTACACTGTACAAATAAAAGCTAAATTAAAAACCAGGTCCAAAGCTGCACTAATCCAACTAAGTCAATATTGATTCCTCAATCCAATGATTCGATTATTTTCAACTTGAAAATTCCACACAATCTAGTACTCAATTTTTTTTTTTACATTAAATCCATTAAGTTTGAAATAAACCAACACAAACATTGTGTGAATAGAATGCTGTTTCTGTATCTTAATAAAAGGCAAATAATTTTCATCACAATACAGTAGTTTTGATCAACACACTGTTAATAGATGAGTTACTCAATTAAAGGAGTAAAATGAACAGAAATTATATAAATTGTAATAAGAACGTGAACAATAAGTCTAATGCTTACTTTGCAGGTCTAGTTCACTAAATAAAGACAATAAAATAACTGACCTCTACAGTCAGATATTTTCAATCTGGGAAATGTGTATATATTTTTTAATATTAAAGAATATATATATATATATATATATATATATATATATATATATATATATATATATATATATATATATATATATATCATCATATATTGAACATTAAAACTATATATTTATAAGATTTTAATGAAGATGTAGTATGCTTACTTAAATACAAACTGCTTATGTAACAGATTGAAATACATATATATTACAGTTTTAAAGTAGATTTAGTAACGTGAAGAAGTTTAATATAAGTTTAATTTTTATATCACTTATCCTTTTTATGCATTTATCATATGTTATTCAACTTGTCATTATGTTACTTCTTTGTGTCCTCTGGTTGACCTTGGCTTCTGGCCAAAAGATGTTTTGCATAGCAACCATTCGAGGAAAAAGATTCAGGTACTGGTTCTTAGAAATTAAATGGGATGTCTGGTTTCGCGTCGCTAATTATCCGCGTATGAATTACAGTAACACTGATGTTTAGGGTTTTTGTGTTCTTACAGTGTTCTTACAGTTCTTTTGTGTCTGCAGTGTTGTTCTGATGCATGCTGTCTAATCAGCCCACTGTGCACGACTAAAAACACTTGGACACATTTTAAAGTTTGCTTTAGCATTTTTGCTTAAAAAGTATCGCGTATTAGACATTTTTAAAAGGCATTAGTTTTGTGAGCAGCACAAGTATTTGGAGAAAACGGTGTCCTGTATTACTTTGATACTGGATGCGACATTTAAACAATAAAAAGTAAAATTCGGTAATTTTGGGTGTGTAAAATTTCACTTGGCTTGCCTTCTCCCTTTTTTAAAATAGTTTGTGCTCGTCAGAGCAGATGTTAAAAATAGGCAAACTAAAAGGCAGCAATATGAACACATTAATCTATATTCTTGTGTTTATATTAAATTTCTTTTTACTCGATGTATCGATTAAAATCAATTTATGTTTACACATCCCTAATAAACGTGGCGGTGTGGCAGGGGGCAAGAGGGCCTCGACGGGAAGGGGGGGGGGGTTTGTGGGGGAGGACAACTAGAGGTAATGAGCATACCCACCAGAGATGAGCTTAGTGGTGAGCACATCCACCTTTCATAGTTGGGGACCTGGTGGGATCTGGGTGGAGGTACCAAGTGCTCCCCATGCCTACATGGGCTTTCTCCAGGTTTTCTGGTTTTCACCCACAGTCCAAAAACATGGATTGAAGGTGAATTGGCTACCACAATTTCAACCATTTATAGTGTGTTACCAGCGATGGATTTGTACCCTGTCCTGGGTTTATCTGTCCAGCACCCAAAAGTTCTCCACTGTTTGGGCATGGGGGAGCCCAGACAAACCTCTGGCAAAATAATCATTTTACGCAGAGTTACAGGTACTATCACCTGAGAGAGAATGGTCTCAAACAGAGACGATGCAAGTTGACAGGTCAGCTAGACAACTTTATTTTCCACCAAGTTTTTGATGTCAAAATGATGACTTACCTCAGATTTAGGTGGAACGGGTTTGATGTTAGTAATGTGCTTGGAAATGGGCAGAACATTCAGCTGGTCATCTATAACAACACAGTTCTTACAGGCCACAAGAGAGAGGATAAACCTAAAAAGAAATAAAAAAAAAGGACAATGGCTGTTACATCAAACTGCTATCATCTCATACTGTGAAACATTTACAGAAGATGCATTGAAAGGTAATAGTTTGAGAGTGCACTAAGAAAAAATTGGAAGTGCACTGCACAGCTTAATTAAGGGAGTGTCAGTGTGTCAAGCATACAAAAGTCTCGTATTAATCCCCTTAATAATTCATGGGTGTATTGTTTTGAGCATAACATGCAATAAACCAATCAGCATGTTGCTTGACGTTCCCTTTAAGAACCAGGTGTGGTCTTGACCTACAGATTACTATTTCCATTGTGCAGCTTCCAGGACTCAAATGCTTATTATTTTTTGCACATTACACCAATAACACACCCTTGAATCATCAAACCTAAAAGCCTAAAGTTTTCCCAGAAATCAGACATGCGCCTTATCATCCGGTGCGCCTTATACGTGTACGGCGTTCCAAAATCTATAAAAGTATTGTTGTGCGACTGGGTGTTTTTTTTCTTTTTCACACATCACCGTCACTGCTTAAAAAGCCGAGTAAAGAAAATTAATTTGGAGCTTGCCGTCATTCCGGAAGGATTAAATAAAGAACTCCGACCGCTGGACATTGGCGTAAACAGGGCATTTAAAGTATAGTTGCGAGCAGCGTGGGAGCGATGGATGATAGACAGCGAACACACGTTTAATAAAACTCGGGAGGCAGAGGCATCTGTGAATGGATTGTGGATGCCTGGGCTAAGGTTTCTGCTGTAACTGTTGTCCGAGCTTTCGCGAAAGCCGGCATCGTTGCTGAACAGCCGCCTGGTGACGAGATGGACTCAGACATTGATGAAAGGGAACACTGGAGTGCTCGATAGAAAAACAGATTTTTAATTCAGACACAGAAGACGAGGACTTTGATGGTTTTGTGGGAAAAGAGTGATTAAAATAATATGTGTTTTGTCAAGTAGTAGAATAAACTTCAATTATAAATCAGCATTTTGCATCCTTTACTTTTCTTGTAGATCGTATGTTTTAGCATGTGCCTTATAATACGCTGCCGTACAGAATAAGTACCGTACAGAAATAGAGTCCGTAATTGAGACTGTGCCTTATAGTACGGTGCGCCTTATACGTGGGTCAAATACAGAAATAGACCCCGTAATTCAGACTGCGCCTTATAATACGGTGCGCCTTATGGTCCGGAAAATACGGTACGTGTTTTGCACATACTGGTATGCACTGCATGTATTATAATTAACTTTTACATTATTTACAAAATGTTGCTTATAATATACAACTTCATCAGGCTCCACAATATCTGTTGCATAATCTAACAGATTATTTTTGTCCATAGGATGTACCTAATAAAATGGCCACCGAGTACAAACCTAATAAGCATTTCAACTGACCTTTCATTAAACCGTCCCACAACATGCTGATGAGCCTCAGTTCTGTAGCGTGAGTGAACATCCTGCAGAAAGGAAAGCCTGGTGAGTCGGGAGAGAAAGACGAAGGCAGACTAATTGTTAGGGTAAATCCTTTACCATTGTCATCGTATAGAGCTGCTTCAGTGAGTTCATGGTTCTCAGCAGTATCACCACGATGCCACCTCCTTCTACAGTCTCAATGGTACGAGCCAGCAGGTTGGGAGTCAGAGCCTCAAAGTCCTTCAGAAAAATTATTTGAAAAAAGAAGACAGGTCTTTAAACATGAGATAGAAGAGAGGTAAGATGATGTGGACGGGACTTACCTGTAACACACACATGCCGTATGTGTTCCCCAAGATCTTGTGTGTCTCGTTGTAGTAGCAGTAACGGATGTTGGTGGCAGCAATGAAGAGCTCAAAGGGATCATCCTGCTTCAGGTTTAGAGTCCCTGTTTTTATCTTCTTCTGCAGCTGCCGCATCCGTTTCTTACGGTTACTGTAATGTAAATAATGGAACTAAAATAATTAATGTTCTGTACTGCTCAGGTCCAGACCCATCACCGCTCTATGGCACCGCGTCCGGCCCCATCACCGCTCTATGGCACCGCGTCCGGCCCCATCACCGCTCTATGGCACCGCGTCCGGCCCCATCACCGCTCTATGGCACCGCGTCCGGCCCCATCACCGCTCTATGGCACCGCGTCCGGACCCATCACCGCTCTATGGCACCGCGTCCGGACCCATCACCGCTCTATGGCACCGCGTCCGGACCCATCACCGCTCTATGGCACCGCGTCCGGACCCATCACAGCTCAATGGCACCGCGTCCGGACCCATCACAGCTCAATGGCACCGCGTCCGGACCCATCACAGCTCAATGGCACCGCGTCCGGACCCATCACAGCTCAATGGCACCGCGTCCGGACCCATCACAGACCTATGCCACCACGTCCAGACCCATCACAGACCTATGGCACCGCATCCAGACCCATGGCACGGCGGTAAAACCAGTCACACCCCCATGGCACCACGGCCAAACCGGTCACAGCCCTCAGCCAGACCTATCGTAGCTCTATGGCACCGACAGCCAAACCCATCACAGCTCTATGGCACCGCAAACAAACAAACCCATCACAGTCCCAGCCAAACCCTTCAAAGATCTACGGCACAACAGCCAAACATCATAGCTCTATGGCACCACTACCAAACCCTTCACGGCCCCAGCCAAACCCATTAAAGACCTATGGCACTATGTCCAAACCAATCACAGGTCATATTTTTTATATAAATTAAGTAAATGTTCATTTAACTTGGTGCAAAAAGTAAATGCTTAAAAAAGTGGTTTAAATTCACGCTTCCAGCTCTGAGATAATTTTAGGACAGGACAGATCCACTGGGATTTTCAGAAGATAACTTGTTCGAGCGAAACAGATTTAAAAGACACAGTACTGTAAGTCATATATAATTGGGGCCATATACTGAGAAGTCAACCGGACATAGTAAAGACCTTACCAAACCACAAACACGCTGTAATAATTTTCACGTTAAGCCAATTCCTAATAATGGGTCTAAATGAGAAAAAAGGCTTAAAGAAAAATCACATTTCTTTTGGAGTACAGGTTAATAAGTACAGTAGTAGAGGGTACTAAAGAAGAGAAATAAATGAGGGAAGTTTGGTCTATCTAGGATACTCATTTTAATTCATTAAGTCAGGTTATGCCATTTCTCACATTAAGCATTTTAGACTGTCCTGACTGTAATGTTTAATATTTTCTTGAACATTGCACTAATAAACTAAAACTGCACTTATTAGTCTAGAATACTTTTAAAATTTACTTTGAACCTGATACCACATTCTTTTAACTCCACTCAGGTTGCTTCTAAAATATGGATATGATTAACTATTAATTTAATATAAAAATGCTAATGGATTGATTAAATATGTTAATGCATTTAATGTGTCTGCGATATTCAGCCATATTCTAGTTTTATTAAAACAATGCGTGTTGTCTTTCTTTGTGATTATGTCTTTATATTAATTTTAAAGACTTAAGTAACTCCCATTTAGCAGAAGAAAAACACAGGTCTAATTTTAAGGTTCTGTAAAAAAATTTATGAACTTTAAGAATATCGATTTCTGAAGCTGAGAATTCTGCGTGCATACGCAGGACCGTCAATTACACAAGCCTGGTTTTACTTGGTAAGAACAGTTTGCATTTGAATATTGTTTGTGAAACGGAACTAGTCAGAAGTTAATTATTTGGCTAACTTAGGCGAGGCTTACTCAAACAAGTGCCGCTTGTAAATAAAATAAAATGAATCAATTTTGCATACACACAGAGGAATTTATACTCCACATTTAACTCCCATTCGTGAAGTGACGTGCATACATATACACACACTGGTGAAGTAAGCACACATGCCCGTGCAGTGGGAAGCCCTGTATATGGCGCCCGGGGAGCAATTGGGGCCTTAACCAAGTGCACTCTGGCCATTGTACTTGCTGGGACCAAGGAACAAACCAGGGACCTTCAGGTTGCAAGGCTGGGTACTTAACCATAACCATACAACTGACCTTTTTATAAACTCGCTTTATGGAACAGGCCCTAGATCATCATTTATCAGACAATAAAAAACAAAAACTCACCTGCTAAAGCCCAGTTCCTTCTTATAGCACCAGAGGACTGATGGTCGAGCTCGTACCGTAGCTTTAGAGAGCATGTGGTGTAGAATAACAACCTGAAACACACAGAAACTTAACATCAGTAAAAAGGCAGAGTAAGCTGAGGTTAGCAATAAAAAAAGTTAGACCCAATGAGCTTATTGTAAAACCATGTACCCGTTCAGATAACTATTCGAATAATCACCGAACGTCAGACCACTAAGACAGGTTCTTTAAGGTTCTGTATCGATTGCAATGTCAAACTACAAGAGGAAAAAAAAAAAAGTTTTCTTCAATCCTTCCATCATAACGAGTTAGTATTTAGATCTGTGCTTTGTAGCATCGATAGCCACATACTTAAGTGTTAATGCATGTCAATCTGATTTCATTACTGTAACTATGCAACCTACATTATGTACTCAAACACCACAAGTAAGTAGTTACGGAGGAACCAGCTAAGTGGCAGTATTAAAAAAAAAAAAAAAACTCAATATACAATCTGGTGTTAATAAAACGGGTAGTTCCTGTGCTTAAATGTTATTGCCGTTTCTTCAGCCGTGACATTACTAACAATAAATGCATACATCTGATCACTTCATATTGATATGAATACATCAGGCTATTAAAAAAATTTCTTAGGGGCAGTTGTGGGCTTATGGTTAAGGAAACAGCCTTGCCTGAAGGTCTCCATTTTGATTCTTGGTTCCAGTGAATACTATGGCTGAAATGTGTACATATACATACATATACAGTGCCTTGCAAAAGTATTCACCCCCTTGAATTTTTCCATATTTTACTACATTACAACCTGTATGTTTTTTTTTTTTTAACTAAATGTGATGCATCTGCACAAAATAGTCTACGTTTTAGAAGTGAAATAAGAAAAAAATGTATATGTATATAAAGAATATGAAAATAAAAAACTGAAAATTGGTATGTGCATATGTATTCACCCCCTTTGTTATGAAGCCCTTAAAAAGTTCTGGTGCAACCAATTACCTTCAGAAGTCACATGCTTAGTGAAATGAAGGCCACCTGTGTGCAATCTAAGTGTCACATGATCTGTCAGTATATACACACACCTTTTCTGAAAGGCCCCAGAGGCTGCAACACCATTAAGCTAACCAAACAACACCATGAAGACCAAGGAGCTCTCCAAGCAAGTCAGGGATGAAGTTGTAGAGAAGTATAAGTCAGTGTTGGGTTATAAAAAAAATATCCAAATCTCTGATGATTCCCCGGAGCACCATCAAATCCCTCATCATCAAATGTAAAGAACATGGTACCACAACAAACCTGCCAAGAGAGGACCGCCCACTAAAACTCTCAGCCCGGTCAAGGAGGGCGTTAATCAGAGAGGCAGCATAGAGACCAAAGGTAACCCTGAAGGAGCTGCAGAGTTCCCAAGTAGAGTATCTGTCCATATGACCACAATAAGCCGTACACTCCATAAAGCTGGGATTTATGGAAGAGTGGCCAGAAAAAAACCTTTACTTACCGGAAAAAATAGCAAGGCTCATTTCGAGTTTGCAAAAAGGCATGTGGGAGACTCACAAACTGTATGGGGGAAGGTACTGTGGTCAGATGAGACCAAAATTGAACTTTATGGCCACCAAGGGAAACGCCATGTCTGGCGCAAACCCAACATCTCATCACCCCAAGAACTCTATCCCCACAGTGAAACATGGTGGTGGAAGCATCATGCTGTGGGGATGTTTCTAAGCAGCAGGGACTGGAAAACTGGTCCGAGTCGAGGGGAAGATGGATGGTGCTGAATACAGGGATATTCTTCAGCAAAACCTGTTTTTAAAAAAAGTTTTGAGACTTTTGAAAATTTATTAAAAATAAAAAACTAAGAAATCACATTTACATAAGTATTTAAAGACTTCGCCATGAAGCTCAAAATTGAGCTCAGGTGCATCCTGTTTCCACTGATCATCCTTGAGATGTTTCTACAGCTTAAATGGAGTCCACCTGTGGTAAATCCAGTTGATTGGACATGATTTGGAAAGGCATACACCTGTCTATATAAGGTCCCACAGTTGACTGCATGTCAGAGGGCAAACACGAAGCATGTAGTCAAAGGAATTGTCTGTAGACCTCCAAAACAAAATTGTCTCGAGGCACAAATCTGGGGAAGGATACAGAAAAATTTCTGCTGCTTTGAAGGTCCCAATGAGCACAGTGGCCTCCATCATTCATAAATGGAAGAAGGTTGGAACCACCAGGACTCTTCCTAGAGCTGGCTGGCCGTCTAAAATGAGCGATCGGGGGAGAAGGGCCTTGGTCAGGAAGGTGACCAAGAACCCGATGATTACTCTGTCAGAGCTCCAGCGTTCCTCCGTGGAGAGAGGAGAACCTTGCAGAGGGACAACCATCTCTGCAGCAATCCACCAATCAGGCCTGTATGGCAGAGTGGCCAGACAAAAGCCACTGCTTAGTAAACGGCACAAGGAATCCCATTTGGAATTTGCCAAAAGGCAACTGAGACCATGTGAAACAAAATTCTCTGGTCTGATGAGACAAAGATTGAACTATTTGGTGTGAATGCCAGGCATCATGTTTGGAGGAAACCAGGCACTGCTCATCACGAGGCCAATACCATCCCTACAGTCAAGCATGGTTGTGGGAGCATCATGCTATGGGGATGTTTTTAGCAGCAGGAACTGGCAGACTAGTCAGGATAGAGGGAAAGATGAATACAGCAATGTACAGAGACATCCTGGATGAAAACTTGCTCCATAGCGCTCTTGACCTCAGGCTGGGGCGACGGTTCATTTTTCAGCAGGATAACGACCCAAAGCACACAGCCAAAATCTCAAAGGAGTGGCTTCAGGACCACTCTGTGAATGTTCTGGAGTGGCCCAGCCAGAGCCCAGACTTGAATCCGATTGAACATCTCTGGAGAGATCTCTGGAGAGAAAATGGCTGTGCACAGACGTCTCCCATCCAACCTGATGGAGCTTCAAAGGTACTGCAAAGAAGAATGGGCAAAACTGCCTAAAGATAGGTGTGCTAAGCTTGTGGCATCATATTCAAAAAGACTTGAGGCTGTAGTTGCTGCCAAATGTGGTTCTACGAAGTATTAAGCAAAGGCTGTGAACACTTATGTAAATATGATTTTTGTTTTTTAATTTTAATACATTTTCAAAACTCTCAAGAAAACTTTTTTCACATGGTCATAATGGGGTATTTTGTGTAGAATTTTGAGGAAAGAGATTAATTTAATACATTTCGAAATAAGGCTGTAATGTAACAAAATGTGGAAAAAGTGAAGTGCTGTGAATACTTTCCGGATGCACTGTGTGTGAACCTAAAGCCTACAGCTTTTAGGCAAGGTATTAATGGGGTTTTAGAAACTGTGGGGTATTTAAGGCAAGTTATGTTTTAAAGAAGAAATAAAATAAATATTGGGAAGAATGCTGGCTAAGCAATTAGCAAATTTGCTGCTCAAGCTGGATGAGGATTCAAGTTCAAATCTGGATCTGGGTGGAATTAGTTTCCACTCTTATTCAGAAAGTACACAGTTATACTCTCCAGCTAAACATAATTATGTTCAGTAAGCTCAAGGACTGCATTATGTCAAAACTTGATACTGCTAAATTCTGATGAAACTGAGGTACTTACAGTTGGTTCCTATGATAAAAAAACAAAGCTTCTGACACTTCTTTTGAGGTGTTGTCAGCTTTTCACCTATGGCTCAGCTGGAGCACTGTACTGTACTGTTTAGTACAAACTAAATAGTTTCTCCAGTTTTCCAAATGTTAAATACAGACACCTGATTACCACATAATCTGTACATGGCTGTCCAATACTGTTGATGCAGCCAGGCCGCTCAAGAAAGATGAGTCCCCCACTGAGCCTTGGTCGTCCATAAAATATCAACATAATAGGGAGGTTTTTTTCTGGCCACTGTCACTTCAGCTTGCTCTTTGGAGGTTTTAGGCTTTTAACACTGTAAAGCTGCTTTGTGACAATGTACTATCGGAAAAAAATCGCTATATAAATAAACTACTTAAACTGGTTTACATGTATCACAACTTGATGGTCGGGTTCAGCCTCCTTGAGCAATGAGGGGTCTTGCTCACGGACCCACACGAGCGTCCGTAACATTAGTGGACTCAGGATTCGAACCCACAACCGTCAGATTGACAACACCTTAACTACCACACCCTACTTACTATCCACAAACACACGGCCCACGTGTGCTGCATGCAGTACCTGGTCCCTGCCGTGATCACCGACCAGCACGAACATCGTACGATGTTTCTGTGAGACTCCATTTTCGATCTGCACCCGAATTCGGTTATCGATCTTCTTCCGATGAGTCGCCATGTGACCTCAGAATCGTTACACTGTAATCAATCAGATGGATAAACTCAACAGTGCGCGTTAAATGCTACGTAAACAAATGTTGAAATGTCAATATAACGTCTTTAAACCTGTGTATAATAAACTGGTCGCTCAGTTAAGTCTTAAATTAAAACACACATCGTATCTGAAACTACGAACCGTGTCAGTCTCAGAAGAAATCTCTTCTATGAGATCGGAAAACCACGTGCGACACTACAAGTTCTGTTTCTGGGACTCCGCGAGCAAGCTGAGGACCCACGATTCGCGTAGGTGTCCTTAATAAGCCTGATAATAATTTAACCCACTTTTTAGATATTAGTCGTCTGCTTGTGTTTTCCTCGTCGTGGTATTACATTTCGCTGTATCAGTGTAAATAAACAGCAGTAAACAGGGAATATAAATGGTTTAAAATGCAGGGAACGTTTCACATGCCTAATGAAAAGTTCATAGTGGTTGAGGCGCTTTAGCAGCATCTGCTGGACAAAATGTGTAACCGCATTAGCAATATTTTCCCGTTACTACTGCCTGTTTCGAATACAATACAGTACACACACAATTCAAAACTTTATGCTTCACTCACTGTATATTGTTCAGTCTATTGCATCCTACAAATAGTTATACTATTACAGACTGTAGTCAGGACTTTGGACTGTAGACTTGTGGTCTACAGGGGTATTGGTCACCCCTGCAGTACACAGCATGTACTGGACTGTAGACTTGTGGTCTACAGTCCAGTACATGCTGTGTATTGCAGGGGTGACCAATACGTCGATGGCGCGGGGGTGTTGTGTAGATCGCTTATCACGTGTCAGCGCTTTTTTACAGCACGGTATCGGAAGCGCTTATTGTTGTTGTTTTTTTATAATACTTTTAAGTAATTTAGTAAAAAGTAATAATATAAAATAAAACTCTTGATGAGTTTAATAGTTCAAGGAACAGAGAAAATGACTATTTGATGAATGAGCATGAGAAAGAGTATAAATGTCCGGTTGCAGGGTCTGCGGAGAGTTTTGAATAATAGGAGAGTCAACAAGAACCTGACATAAATTCATACCCCTGAGGGGGGCAGAAAGCAGGACCAGATGGGTTAGAAAATTAGAGATGTTTTGGTCAATGTACACATGAGAAAAAAGACCGTTGTCTGGAGGGGGCGCACACACAGAAGAAGCAGGTCACGCCCTCCTGAAGGACTTAAATGGATGAACGAGAGGACTTCGGTCAGAGCTCTCGGGGGATGGCAACGAGTTGCTGTCCTCCATATTTTTCATTGTTTGATATTTTACACTGTCTATTCAGTAAAACGCATATAATTATTTTGGAATGAAACCGCCGACTTCTGACCGTTTTTTTATGAAACTTAACATTATACATACGCGCACACATTTTGACACACAATGCGATTCATTCTGAATCTGAATCTCTATCCCTGTGAAAGCGAGCAGTCTGCCCCCCTCCCCCCGTCTCTCTCGCTGTTCCCAAAACCGGCACGTGGCCACGCCTCCGTGCCTAAATCCTCGCGAATCATCTACATTACATAGTTTCTGTTTGTGTTTTTGCACTTTATTTGACTGACAAGATGAGTGAAGGACTTTGCTCCAAAATAATTAAAATACCACTTTCATTTATAGTGGTAGGGTGATTTTTTTAAATTGCAAACTCAAAATGCATGTGCTTTTATTAATGTTCATGTTCTGTTTGGGGAAATGCAGGTTACAGTGATTGTTTTACATTTGTTCTGTATACTGTGTGTTTGGCCATTTGGGTGTACTAAATCAAGTTTTCTAAGTTTTCTCTATGCTATTTGCTGAAATGTGTTTATTTGAAGAGCAATATCCGTGAAAATTTTAAGCCGTCTTTTCTATGCTGATTTGAACATACTAACATGAACTAACATGAACCCTGGTAGATCTCGATGAAGTGTCCAATGGAAAAGTAGATCTCGGGCCAGAAAACTGTGGGCACCCCTGGTGTACTGAGTTCTAGTGGGCCATAGAGCAGTTAATATTTGGTTGATGCATTATTCTCATTGTCACTGAGCTGTTTAAATGAGACTAAAGCAGAACTGCTGCACTAAAACCCCCTTTACCACATTATTGTTACTACAGAACTGACAATTAACAATACACCACCTAAATTATATTCTGACCAATAGAGAACAGAGAATCAAGAGGAGACTAATAAAAACAGATGTACTATAGTCTGGAATTGTCATCTCACTTAGTTCTAAACTAGGGACTAGAGTCGCAGGGGTTGGTTCCCCATGTCAAATGTTTTGGTCGCTGACCAATAGAGAAAACTGGAGAACCCCCACATGGACACAAGAACAACATGGACCGCGAATTGGGATCGAACCTTGATCCCCAGAGCTGGTAGTCCAATGTGCTAACCACTACACCACTATGCCAGTGAAGAAAATAGACAATTGAGCACAAAGGTCCTAATGACATTGTATAAAAAAAATAAGTGTGAAAATAAAATAAGGGTCTAAAAGTATATTGTGTGAGAAATGCCATTTCATTAAAATTACAGATCAGAAAGCAAACTAAAGTTTTGAAGTTAATTTCTTTATACAGTGCTTTTTACAATTGTACATTGTCTTAAAGCAGCTTTACAGTGTTCTGAGCTTGAAACCCCAAAGAAAATGCTAAAGCAACAGTGGCAAGACAAACACCCTTTGTGACAATGTACTGTTGTAAAAAGTGCTATATAAATAAACTACTTGAACTTAAACTTGTGTTGTTTCCTTGGGAGGACTGAGGCTTAGTGGAGGTCTCATCCTCCATATTAAAAAAATAAATAAATTGAAAAAAACACACGATGGCTTAGTTGTTTGCACGTTCGCCAGGTTTGAATCTTAATCTGGGTTGTCCCTGTGTCCACATGTGTTTCCTCTGGGTTCTCTGGTATTTTCCTACAGTCCGAAAACATGGATTCTAATATAGGATTAAGTGGAAGATAATCAATGAATTAATGAATTAATGAAAGGAGTTTGCATAGTGGCAGTTCCCTGCAATTATTTTCTATTGTTTCATCACCCAGCATCGCTACGCTCCTGCTACACCGCCCCACCGCCCCACCATTTCAGGATGTTCCTCACAAAGGTGGCTCCATTGCACATGCATTTCTGCGGTTAGCACCCTTCATGCCTTCCCTGTCTTTAGCCCTGGTAAGTTCTTTTGTGTGTGGAAATCTCAAATCACCTGAGTTTTAGCTCTTGTCTATCGTTCATCTATTTTTGCGTTAATCACTCCTTATGGGCTTGTGTGGTTACACATGATCTTTGGTTATGAGGCCAGTAGGATGTACTGCTGAATTCTCTGAAACACCTTCGGAGATGGCTTTTGGTGGAGAAAAATAGGAAAAACTTAAAAAGCCATAAAAAAGCAGGCATCTCAAATATAGTGGCCCTTCAGGGTCTGAGACTGTCAGAGGTGCATAATGCCCTCTAAACAATGCTAAACCATCATCCATCCAACATACATCTAGCTAGTGCATGTAAAGATCTGATGATTTCTAGCCTGTGCAAATAAAGGTATATTGTCAATTTTAGTTAGGTTACAAAATATTTGAAAAAAATATCTGTTTGTAAAGAAACTGCCATAATATATGTTTTCCCCTCAGCCTCTGACAGTGTCTGCATCTCACACAAACAGTAAACCCCACCCTCAAGGTTTAGCGAAACCGGCCTCTGTTTTTCTTCATTTTGGTGTGAAACTCATAATAAAACAGGATAAAAAGGAATTGATTTGTTAAAACTTTAATATTGTGCATGAAATATGTATCTCCAGTTATTCTTACTGCAGGACATAACACTCAAGGCTTCTGACTCACAAGAGGAAGATGAAGAGGGGGAAGGGGCAGGAGAACAAGAGATAGAAAAACAAAGCTCCAAGGAACATGAATAGATGGATGATCATAAATATTGCCCACCACCTATTCTCTTAATATTCACAACATGTCATTTACATGTCGGCTAGATGTCCAGAATTTATGCAGCACGTTAAGGCTCTTAAGAAACACCATCACTCAGGTCAAGGTTTTGAAAGCATTATTTATATAATGAAATGTCTGGTGTAATAACATCGGCGTTATCCTATTTCTGAGTGTTTAATCTCTGCATGACATGCTCATCATCATTACCTTTATTTATAACCTGACCCAAGCCAGTTTACTGTATGAGGCACTCTGTAAAGAAAATGGAATGACACTTTGAGTAGGGAACGAAGGTTAGGCTCAAACTCTAAAGCCTACAGCAGATCTTTATTTATAGAGCTATTTGGGTCTGAAGGTACGGCTCTGTGGCATTGTGCACATAAATATTCCAAATTTATTTCAACACCAGTACTCTTCTGATTCGGCTCTATGTGGTGCATTTAAGGCAGAGTCATCGGAACAAAAGTATACTATAAGTTGAAAAGTAAGTGAACACATGGGGTCCTATTTTAGCAATTTTTTTGTGCCTAGAAGTGCAAATACATGTACTAATTCTCTTAATTATTCATGGGTATGTGTTAGGTGTAACATGCATTAAACCAATCAGCGTGTCATTTGCCATTTCTTTTCAGAGCCAGGTGAGGATCCAGGTTGGAATCCCAATCTGGGTGGATTTGTGTGGGTTCTCTGGTTTCCTAAAACGATCCAATCCAAAAACATGCATTCAAGGGGAAGTGGTTACTCTAAATTGCCCCTAACTAAATTGATCTTATATAGAGTGTGTGTACAGCCAATGCATATACATAGTCTAGACTATACTGTATGTTTTATTTATAATAACTGTAGAACTTGATGGACCAGCTCATTGAGTCCAGGTAGCTGCATTGCTGAAATAGTAATCATACAGAAGGAGCGCTGCTGTCCAAAAACATGGATTAAAGGTGAATTGGCTGCTCCAAATTGTTCCTATGTAGGGTGTATGTGTGTGTGTGTGTGTGTGTGTATGTGTCTGTGTAAGTGAGTGCCCAGTGATTGATTGTCTTGGGTGTATCAGCTCAGCGCCCAAAACGTTCTTTCCATGGATGGTCATGGGGAACACTCCCACCACCCTATTTTAAAATGTGGGCATTTTTTTGAGGGGGGGGGGGGTTAGCAGTGTAACAGTGTTTAAAGTTTAAAAGTGTCAAAAAATCTTATTTTTGTCATTGCCAAGCCCATCCAGTCAAATTTCTTTGGGTGCTGGGCAGAGGGCCGATAAAACAAACAAACAGATAAATGACAGGGTCGACACATAAGGCAATTTCCAGTAGCCAATTTACTTTGAATCTATATTTTTGGACTGTGGAAAGAAAAACAGTATAGGGCGAGAACATGGACACTCCATCCAGATTGGGATTCCAACCTGGATCCCATATATATACATATATATATATATATATATATATATATATATATATATATATATATATATATATATATATATATATATATATATATATATATATATATATATATATATATATATATATATATATATATATATA
>JAFMOD010000097.1:56329-67808 GCA_019802435.1 Corydoras maculifer
AAGGGGGCTGAATAATTTTGCACATCGCACTTTTCAGTTTTTTATTTGTAAAAAAATTGTTGATTCATGTATAACTTTCATTACACTTCACAATTGTATACCACTTTGTGTTGGTCTTTCACATTAAATTCCAGTGAAA
Source organism: Corydoras maculifer (assembly GCA_019802435.1). Lineage (NCBI taxonomy): Eukaryota > Metazoa > Chordata > Actinopteri > Siluriformes > Callichthyidae > Corydoras > Corydoras maculifer. The sequence goes on from JAFMOD010000097.1 coordinate 56,469, forward strand.
TATATTTATGTTTGTGGTTGTAATGTGACAAAATATGGCAAAGTTCAAGGGGTATGAATACTTTTGCAACCCACTGTATATGGAGAACAGCCTGGTTAAATTGAGGCAATTCTACATTATTAATATTATGTGGTTTACATACAGAATTACTTTCAAAATATTGCTCTGTTTTTCTCTAGATGGCAGTGTGAGCTCACCAAACCGATCGGTACCCACAAAACGCCAAGAATGATAACATGGTGTACTTAAGTAACCAGAAGTTTACATACACTGTCTACAAAAGATACACAGCCTATTTTATTTGTCCACTTTATGATCCTAAACCTGACTTTAATCTTCACAGTTTTAAGTTATGATTATAGAAATTATTTCTATTTCCATGTTCATAACTACATTCTCTTCATGTCCACATGAGCATCTTCCAGGTTCTCCAGTTTTCTTCCACAGTTAAAATACATGGATTCAGTGTGAATTGGATGCTCTAATTGCTCCTTTCATTCATTATCTCCCGCTTATCCTCTATTAGGGTCGCGGTGGGGTTCCCCATGCCCATCCAGGGGAGAACGTCTCGGGCGCTGGGCAGATAGACCCAGGACAGGGCGCCAATCCATCGCTGGGCACACACTCACTCACACAGACACACTCTAAACGGGGCAATTTTTGAGAATTCAATTAACTTGATCCATGTTTTTGGACTGTGGGAGGAAACCGGAGAACCCGGAGGAAACCCATNAACTTGATCCATGTTTTTGGACTGTGGGAGGAAACCGGAGAACCCGGAGGAAACCCATGCAGACACGGGGAGAACATGGAAACTCCACCCAGATGGGGATTCGAACCGGGAATCCCTAGCGCTGAGAGGCGAACGTGCTAACCACTAAGCCACCGTGCCGCCCCTAATTGCTCTCGTCTACTGTAAATTGCCCCTATATATTTTGTGCATGTGAGTGTGTGCTTAATGATGAATTTTCGCCCAGTCTTGGATGTATCTGTCCAGCGTCCAAAACCTTCACCCCCTGAGAACATGGTCCCTTGTAAGTAGTAGGCGGACAATAATAAGATGAGAAGAATACGTTAAATTTGGTGTAGTGGTTAACATGTACGACTCTCAGCACTGGGAATCTTGGTGGAATTTTTATGTTCTCTCCATGCCCATGTGGATTTCCTCTGGTTTCTTCAGTTTACCCCACAGTCCAACAGTCCAACATGGATTCAAGGTGAATTGGCTACTCTGAATTGCCCCATCTAAATTTTCCCATATATTGTGTGTCTGGGCACGGTGGCTTAGTGGTTAGCACGTTCGCCTCTCAGCGCTCAAGATTCCTGGTTCGAATTTCCATGTTCTTCCCGTGTCTAAGTGGGTTTCCTCCGGGTTCTCCGGTTTCCTCCCACAGTCCAAAAACATGGATCAAGTCAATTGAATTCTCCAAATTGCCCCATATAGAGTGTGTCTGTGTGAGTGAGTGTGTGCCCAGCGATGGATTGGCGCCCTGTCCTGGGTTTATCTGTCCAGCTCCCGAGACGTTCTACCCTGGATGGGCATGGGGAACCCCTACGCGACCCTAATAGAGTATAAAGCGGGATGAATAGTATTCATAATGAATGAATGAATAGTGTGTCTGTGTGAGTGTGTGCCCAGTGATGGATTGACTACCTGTCCTGGGCCGATGGACCGTGACCCTAGTAGAGGATTAGGTAAGCAAATTCTGCTGTATTAAGAATGTTGTGTACAGGTCTGCACAGCCGTGCATGTTAGCAGATGTTGACAGAGATGTGACATGAACCTTGAGACTTTAGCAATGCTCCATTGTACACTTAAATCACAGCACTGTCATTTCACTTCATTTCACATGTCTGTTCACTTCACTAGTACACCTTACAATTTAGGCAAAAAAAAAACATAAACCAAATTTGTGAATAAATCTGCCTTCAGTCTAGATAGTGTATAAATCCTAAAGAATAATAGGATGCTTAATTCTGAGCTAAGAGACGTGGTCAAAGGCTTGGTCCCTTATTTCACACACTAATGAATAACCATGTGTACTGTAATTAAAAAGAGTATGGATCAGAACTTGTTCCATAATATAGTTTTAATCTACTGGGAGTGACAGCTTATATTGATAATATCATATTTAGACACATATTAGTTTTACAGGACGTGGCATGATGGTACAAATATGTGGGCATGTCGGACCCAACCACGTGTGACAAAACACAAAAGACAAATAAACCCAGCTCGAATCCCAAACGGGGTGGAGTTTCCATGTTCTCTCCGTGTCCACGTGTTCAGGCAGTATGGGCCTCACCCTTCTCGCTTAGCCTATGAGAGCATCAAACACTCGTCAGTCAGGTCAAGGCTGAGGTTATAATTCTCTTACACACAAGTACCAGCACATACACATACACACACACACACACACACACATATAACATATCCATTCTGCATGCCCACTGCATACACCTCTTCATAGCACCCCTTCAACATTTAGTTTTACGCTGTTTTGCTTTTAGTTATGACACAATGGCCAGACCTTCTGTTTATAATCTACTCTAAGGTGAAAAATGAGATGCTGGTTGGGTGGGGAGTGAGGGGTGGGGGTGGGATGTGAAGGTTGGACTCTAGCCTTCGAAGCCTGGAGCATATCATCCTTATTTATAGAGCCATTTGTGTCTGAAGGCAGGAGGCTTTTGCCACCTGCTCATATTTTCTCCAAATTGATTTCATGACAAGTCCCGTTCTGCTATTTGGGAGCGGTTGATGAAGGGCAGGGTGGATCCATGCATTTCAGCGCTTTACACCGGATTCTGACTTCGCCATCAGGTTGTTTCGGCAGAAATCGAGACTCATCAGCACAGATGACATTTTTACAATCTTCAACTGTCTGGTGGCGGTAAAGAGGTGGTGTACTGCAGCCTCGGATTAATGTTCTCCAGTGAGAGGAGTGGAACCTAATGTGGTCTTCTGAGCACAGTGCTCAAGGTCCAATACTGTATGCATTTAGAGAGGAGATATTTTCATCACTGCAGTCTCTTAATCAGCTCTAACTAGCCTGAGCCTCCTGTGTACTAATCTTTAAAACAAATTTTTTTTGAGAGATTTGATACACGAGATATTATACATATGATATAAATATAAAATAATATTATAGTTTCCGTGTTCTTTCCATGTCCTTGTGGGTTTTCTCCAGGTTCACCGGTTTCCTCCCTGTAACAGGTGCCTAGGGCACCTGTTTCTTATTGTTAGTTAATTAATTCCATTCGGTGATTGGTTGTTTTTGTGCAAGTGGTCGGTGGTTGTTAGTATTTAGTTCCCCCTCCTCCGTGCACGTCGTTGTTTCCATGTCACCTACACCTGGTTTCCCTAGACCTTTAATAAACCTTTTTACGCTACCTGGTGTGTCTGACTCCCTTCAGCGCATTAAAGTGCTTCTGTTCTGCACAATCTGCTGCGCAGCCGTTTCCATGTGAGGTAAACAGGCTGACACTCCCACTTTATTGTAATTTGGGAACCCCCCCGCAATAATCTCATTATTTCTTGCTTAATCTGCTACTAGGTGTCAGAGATCAGAGTGCAGCGCCGCGTTCCCCTAGCCCCGCCTCCTAGGCAGCGCATGCTCTCCGTGCACCAGGTGAGGTTCATTATTTCCGGGTTCTTTCTATGCTATATAAGGCTTCCTGTTTTGCAGTTCGAGTGCGAAGTATTGATCGTCCCACGACATATTGAGCGCTAACCGAGTGATATTCCCTGCCTTCTATCTCCGTGTTTACTTCCGTGTTTTGTCTCCATTGGGTGAGTGTGAGTTCAACTGTAGTTAGCATTAGCGTGTATTTAATATACCTATACACTAACCCCTCTTCTGTCTCCCGGTTCCCATTCCCTGTCGGTGTGTTTCCTTTCCCGCCGTTCACCCTAGGTTCCTCCCGGTTGCCGCCTCATCCAGCACTTCACCTCCTCTATCTTTCTCCTGTTCTATTTAGCTTTTCCTTTCCTGCTATTTTCCACTCTCTGGTGTTATATTTTGTGTTGGTTTGTGTTCTTTTTTGTCCTTCTGCTTGATACCAGGTTCGCTGTCCTGGTCATCAAGCTACGCTCGTGACATCCACCGAGTACCACAGTGGTCCTGCTGCTGATCACCTCCTCAGTCACGTGCTACTCGGTTGCCGCTGTGGTTTGGTTAATAAACCAACATTGTTCTGCATTTACGTCTCCCTTGTTCTCATTGAGCCAGACTCTTAACACTAGGCTTAATCTGCTACTAGGGAAGTTTTCCATGACCATAATGGATAGAATGTTTTCAAGTATTGGGCACACACTGATACCCAGTACAGGGTGCTAATCCATCACCAATTCACCTTGAATCCATGTTTTTGTACTTTGCAAGAAAACAGGAAAGCATGAATAAAACCCCGGTGGACATGGGAGAAAATAGAAACCCACCCAAATTGAGATTTCAACTTGACTCCCCAGCTATGAGAGGCAAACATGCTAACAACCACACATTTTTTTTATTTACAAATGGACCATAGCCTGTAATAGTAAAACCTTAAAATGCATATATGGGGTAGCACAGTGGTGCAGCGGTTGACCTCTATCGGCATTGAGATATATATATATTAAGCTGTTAAAACCCCTCACAGCTACAAAGCGGAGGACGTGCATCTATAATAAATAGTACAAAGGAAATGGACTGTGTGTACCAGTCAAAAGTTTAGTCCACTTCTTGCTCCTTCATCAATATTCTCCACCTACCATGTAGATGGACTTTGTAGTTTTGCAATTACAGACTGTAGCACATCTGTTTTCAGAATATAATTTGGGTGGTGGTTTGTCAGTTTTGCAGTAACACTGATGTATGTGATGAGTTTTTAGTGCAGCAGTGCTTCTGTAGTTTCCTTTAAACACCTCAGTGACAATGAGAATAATGCACCAATCAAATTATACCTGCTTTGTGGTGGTACTATTAGGGTCCACCTGACTATTATGGAACAGAGTAAAGGGAACTAACAGAGTATCTACTGTAGTCCACAAACAGATGGACTACAATCTGTAATTTTAAAACCTCAAAGTCCATCTTTATGGCAAGTGGAACTGAAAACATGGACAATGGAGCAAAAAAGGAGGTGTGGAAGAACTTCTGATTGTACTGTATGTATGTTGGTTAATGGGATAATTGCATTTTGTTTACTTAAAACATATATGATGTTTGTAACTGGCCACCGAAATGAATCGTCTCTGCTTCATACCGTATCCTTACTGGACTGAATGAAGATGCTGCAGCACACTAGTTGTCCAGTTTCCTCCTACAGTCCAAAAACATGACGTGAATTGGCTGCGCTAAATTGCTCCTATCTAAATTTCCCCAAATAGTGTGTGTGTGTGTGTATGTATGTTTATGAAAGAGCAACGGTTTGGTGCCCTGTTCTGGACATATATGCCCAATGTCCGAAATGTTCTCCCCTACTAGGATCAAGGGCGTGGGGGGCTTAGAAGAGGATTAAGCATAAAGTAGAGGATTGGACATTGTAATGCATTGGGCCTAACAACACCTCTTTTCTGTGATTTATTCACAATAATGCACACCCTGTCATACCTTATTGCTTTCATTGTGCATAATGGTGCAGTCATCTCCTTTCATAACTGACCCATGACCATGCACGTGTATGATTTGCTATCAAATCACATTTAACACAAAAAAAACGTGCAGACCAGACACACGGGGTGAGAGCTGAAACTCTGCACTTATCCTGTCAGAGTATCAAACAGTCAGTTAGGGCTTGTGATTCTCCACTCCTGCACATGCGTGAATCAGTTATTTATATATCCACTCTCTTGCATGCTTTTTTTCTTTATTTATGAACCGATCCAGGCCATTTCAGCTCACTATAAGGCACTCTGGGGAGGAAAATGAAATGAGAGTTTGGGAGGGGGGTGTGAAGGTTGATCTCTAGCCTCCGAAGCCTGAAGCATATCATCTTTATTTATAGACCCATTTGTGTCTTGCACATAAATATTTTCTTCAAAGAAATGTTCTGCTTCTGAATTGCAGGAGGTGCATTCAGAGAGGTGAGAGAAGTGTTTAGGGAGAGATGTTTGCAAGACACACTTGTGTACTACACAGTTTTAAGCATGTACGATTCAGATTTACACTTTACAGCTTTGTTTTGTTTTACAAAGTACCCCTTCAGCAGAACATCACCTTACTTTACTCACTGATTTGTTAAACACTACAACCTTCTATGTTGCCCGTCAAACATTTTTCAGCAATCGCACTATTGTTATCTGTTTTATTAAATTTTTTTCTTGTCTCTCTTTCTTTCTTTGAAACTCAACATGTCTCGAGTGATCTGCAGAGTAACACGCCATAGTCACAGACACAACATTTTTCGTTCACATTGTTATTATTCTTCAAAAATTGCATTTCCTCCTCACTCACTCTATCAGCTAGGCAAAATCCTGTTTTTTCATAAAACTGTAAACTTTCTCTCTCTCAAAAAATCCTACTACGTTCACCTAGAATCTCTTTTTAAACTGTAGAGATGGGTCTTGCATCTAAGCTGCATAAGTTTCACATAAACTGAGTAATTCGTTTAGAGCTGCCAATTGACCTTCAATCCATTTTCTTGCATTATAGAATGCAATCAGAGAACCAGAGAAAACCCATGTGGACACATGAAGAACATGAAAACTTAATCAAACGTGAAAATTCTAAATATTGGTAAATATTGAGGATTACTGCATACATGAATACAAAAACATGAACCACAGCCAACACAAAGCAATGAAATTAAATCAATCTCAGCATCCTTATTACCTCTAACATAACCAACTTGCCAGGGGGGGGGCACTTGACCTTTTACACATGGTATAAGGTGTATGTCCTCCCAAGAAAAAAGGAGAATATGCTTCAGTACCATACCCAGCCTCACCTCAGGTCCCAAAAGATTTCTGTTATTGTAGGCAGACACTTTTGTAGTGATTCTGTGTATATATCTAACTCAGCTGCATTTAAACACACTCCATTGTGAAATAGCATTAACGTGAACATGTTGGCAGGAATAGATTACAAATCAATACTTGTCACTAAACATGTATACCGTGCTGGTGGAGGCTGGCATTGCTCTTAATGTCATCATTGTGAAATTACTCTTACCTCCATGTGGTCTTTTTTCTACATAATTTATATTATGATGATGAGGCCTTAAAAAATGTAAATCATATTCTGTGACTTGTTACGGGACTGGTAAAATATGTGGGTATGTCAGCCCCAATCACGTGAGACAGCACCATAAACAGCTAATAAATATTTAAAAGTTTTATTTATTTTTTCAAATAAATATCTCATCTGGGCGGCACGGTGGCTTAGTGGTTAGTACGTTCGCCTCTCAGCACTAGGTATTCCCGGTTCGAATCCCAATCTGGGTGGAGTTTCCATGTTCTCCCCGTGTCCGCATGGGTTTCCTCGGGTTCTCCGGTTTCCTCCCACAGTCCAAAAACATGGATCAAGTCTATTGAAATCTCCAAATTGCCCCATATAGAGCGTCTGTGTGAGTGAGTGTGTGCCCAGTGATGGATTGGTGCCATCATCTTGTTACATTTATCTTAATGCTCTACTAAAGTCACAGGGGGTTCCACATGCAATGGAGTGCATGCTGGGTGTACATGCACAGCACCTGAAACGTTCTCCACTGGACGTGCATAGGGAACGGTCCAAACCCCTCGTCTCTAGTATAGGATTAAGTGAAAGATGATGAGATGAGATGAGATGAGATAAGAAAAGGCATATCTCGAAAAATTCAATAAAGTAATAAAATAAGATATAATAAAATTATTGTTTGTGAACTATAGTCCATACTTGTTTAAATTGTCAGGACCCCAATAGTACCACCAAAGAGAAGGTATTTTTTGGTTGGTCCATTGTTCTCATTGTCATTGAGGTGTGTAAAAGAAACCAAATCAGCACTGCTGCTGTAAAATTCCTTTACCACATCATTGTCACTGCAGATGTCACGTTAACGCCAAGGTCCGGGTACGTACAGCGATAACCACACTAAACAGGCAGCAGGTTCCAGAAACAAGCGATTTAACATAACCTTTAACTCAACCAAAGCATACAGCACGAACAAATCTGTAATTTCGTTGGAGCGCTCTCTCTAAAGAGAGAGTGGGGCTGGCTTAAATTACATAAAGATAAGGTCACATGACTAAAGGGTAATTAACTAAAATGAGGCACAGCTGCGAAATGAAAGAAAACAAACCAATACAGGAAAAAAACAGAACTAAATTGAAACTCAAAACCAAATTAAACACAACACCAAACACAGTCCAGACAATCGGGTCCGAGGCTTCTGACAGCAGAAACCATCAACCAAATTATATTGTGTGGTGGGTCTGTCCAATAGAGAACAGATTACAGTCTACTTGTAATTGTACAACTACAAAGTTCATCCGGATAGTAGGTGGAGGAAATAGACAATGGAGCAAGAAGGGGGTGTGTCCAAATATTTGAGTGGTACTGTAAATATATCTGTACCATTGCCATCACTCTGCATACTGTATATATTGTACTTACATTTTATAATCTAATCTACTCTTATTAAATAACTGCCCCTGAATTGCACAAGGACACAAAATTGCACATAGATTTAAATGTGTATCACACTGCAGAGGGTTTTAATGAGAACTGTGCAGCAGGAATAAAGGACCTTAGACACTTCAGATGGTGTAGATTCATTGTCCATTAGAGTCACTAACTAATTAAGCATCCTCCAATCTCCCATCCACTTGCACTGGTTTTGAGGTACCACCCAAGGACAGAGCTGGGCTTCTTAATCTAATTCTTCTTCTTGAAATTGTGCTTGATATATTTTCCCATATTTACAAGCAATGTTGTAATTTAAATGATGCAGGCAGAAGACGTGAAGATGGATGGTTGGCATGAGAAATGGACGGTTATGAAAAAGCAATGAGCATTTAAACATGCCACATGCAGGGTGTAAGATATGTTTATGTTATATATATAACATGGGGCAGTCATAGGCTTGAGGTTCAGGAACCAGCCTTGCAACCTGAAAGTCCTCTTTGATTCCCTTTCCCACCCAGTACTATTGCTAAAGTGACCTTGGGGGCCCATTTGCCTTCTGGGGTTTGTGTACAGGGCTGCTTACAGCTACCAGCACATGTGTTTACTCCACCAGTGTGTGTATGTGTGTTTTACTGTGTGTGTTCACAATATCTGTGATTAAAGGTTTGTTCGAGAAATTTATTGCCATTATAGACACCCCTGAATAATATTAATGACAATATTTAAATCGGATTAAAGCTTACCGATCCATGAGCCAGTTACACTCACCAGACACTTTATTAGCTACACTATCATGTTTCTTAGTATTGTAGTGATACGGGTGTGTTTGTATGTTGCACATTTCTGGACTGAGAAAAATCCTGTTTGGTGCATCCTGTGATCACTGATGAAGGATTAGAGGATTACTAACTACAACTATGCAGCAGCCAGATAGCCTACTGTCTTTGATGTTACATTGAAACTGCGTGGTATGGCAGCCCAACGGTAAAGAACCGCAAACACCTGCAGAGTGTGGTCAAAGCTGCAATAAAAATAACAGGGACAAAGCAACCCTCTCTGCAGAGCATTTACCAATGCGGAGTTCGTAGGAAAGCTACCTCCATCATCAAAGACTCAACACACACCCAACACGGATTTTTCACACTTTTACCATGTCACTTCATTACCAAGAGCCAGAGTAAACGGGACCTAAAAGTATTTAGAGAAACACATTGACTACAGAACGTTATTAAAGAACTATAATGTATGTTCTATGTGTTTACTGGAGCTGATGTAATGCACGGTTAGTATAGAAACATGTTTTTGTGCCTAATATAGTGGCTGTTGGGTGTATATGTGACCGTAATAACAACATAAAACACATTTTTTTGTGTTCTTATTTCATTCAAGGCCTCGTTATGATGCGCCACCATCATCCCCCCATTGCTTCAGAAGATGAGTTGATGAGTGAAGGATGTGACATTTGCTGCCTGTCTGTTGGGAGACATCCAAAAAAGATCAATTACATCTTAGGACCTGCTTTTTGACCCAGAGGACTCTAAATGGTGATGTAATGAAGATAAAGAGTAACCTTTGCCATAAAAGGTTAAACATATTTGTAGGAGCCAGGCAAAGAGGTAATTTGATGCTAGAATAATGGTCAGTTTTATATTTTATATTTGGTGTGTATGATATACAGCGCACATAGCAAGAAAATAACTTTTATAGGTTCAAGGAATAAATAAAAAATAACTTTATTAAAATAACTATATATTTTTTCCCTTTCAATGACTCAAAATAAAAGTATAATACTCTAAAAAGTAATAAATATTGTTCTTTAAGCACAGATATTAATAAAGTGTTGCAAATAATATAATTTTATATAATACATAATGAGGCACGTTCGCCTTTCAGCACTAGGGATTCCCGGTTCGAATCCCCATCTGGGGATTCCATTTCCATTTTCCATTTTCTCCCCGTGTCCGCGTGGGTTTCCTCCGGGTTGTCCGGTTTCCTCTCACAGTCCAAAAACATGGATCAAGTCAATTGATTGCTCCAAAATTGCCCCTTATAGAGTGTGTATGCGTGCATGTCTGTGTGAGTGAGTGTGTGCTCAGTGATAGATTGGCGCCCTGTCCTGGGTGGATCTGCCCAGCGCCTGAAACGTGCTCCGCTGGATGGGCATGGGGAACTCCACCGCGACCCTAATATAGGATAAAGCGGAAGATAATGAATGAATAAATAAATAATATATAATAAGTATAATAATATAAATTTTTCATGAATTAAAAATAAGACTAATAAATATATACTGGTATAAAGTGATATTTATTATGGTGTTGATAATATGTGTTATGGGGCATGGAATTCTTCTATTATCTCATTATCTTCCACTTAATCCGATGCTAGGAATCAGGGTCAAGGGTTCCCCATGCCCATCCAGGGGAGAGGGTTTGGGGCCTTGGGCAGATACACCTAGGACAGGACACCAGTCTATCGCTGGATACACACTCACACAAACACACAGTATACTTTTTATTATACAATTTACCTTGAATCCAAGTTTTTGGATTGTGGGAGGAAGCGGAAGAGTTTTAAGAACCTGGCAGAAGTCAATGAGGACAGGGGGAGAACACGGAAAACACCACTCAGATTGGCATTTGAACCTTGATCCCCAGTGCTAACTACTTAGCCACCATGCCGCCTCGATACTGATATTATAATATATATATATATATATATATATATATATATATATATATATATATATATATATATA
>JAFMOD010000097.1:79106-99068 GCA_019802435.1 Corydoras maculifer
GCGCCCCCGCATCCTCAAGGGGCTTCAACCCCCTCGGATTTACAAGGGATCACGGCGCCCCCGCATTCTCAAGGGGTCTCATCCCCCTCGCACCACTAGGGGTCACGTTACCCACACCCTCACACGGGTTCACGGCGCCTCCGCTCCCCCGGTCACGTCGTCCCCGCACCCGGTAGGGGCCGCCTCGCGTTCCTCGTGCCCCCTTTTGTTGTTTTTTTTTTTTTCCCTCTCTCTCCCCGGGTGCCTTTGCCCCCCGGTTGTTTTGTGGGGGCGATATGTCAGGTTGGGAGGGCTGGGCCACTCCCACCTGTCACCCGTGTTTCGGGTTTGGCCTCGTAGGGCTTCCGTAGGTAGGGCCCGATCCGCTCGTACGGGGATTGGGTCCTACCTGATCACATGTGACCTGCCGGCGGTGTCTTAAGCAGGTGGTTTCCCATCGGCCGGCAGGTCAGCATTTGCATTTGCGTAGCATTAGCTTTGCATTAGCTTATGTTGTCACTTCGGGTGTTGCGGATGTGGTTTGTTTTGTTTGTGTTTCTCGGCACGTTCCGCCGTGCCTTCAGCGGCGCCTTCCCGCCGTTATATATATATATTCGCGCTGTTCTCCCGGCACGTCCCGTCGTGCCTGCAGCGGCGTTCCCGCTGCTTTCTGTAAATAAACTGTTTTGGTCGCCTGGCTCGCTTCCTGCACCGCACCGCGCTGTGCCGCTTCCTCCGGACAGCGCGCACCCGACAATTCGTGACATAATGAAAGGTAAGTCAGAGATTTTTAATTTCCTACAAAATGTTTGTTCTACTTCCAGTCATGGATTATCTAAAGAGTTTGACTTGGTCCACCTTGAAATATACTCTATTGGCTATAAAACAGTGATAAAATTTGGAAGTTCTAGACCGTCGTTGCATATTAGCTTTTGCAAAGTCTTCAAACTTATTCTCGATGTTTTGTCTTTCCATAAGAATTTTAAAATATGTGAATTTAATGATTTAAACCATGCAGCAGTGTTACAAATGGGGTGCGCAATCCGTCCAAAGGCAGCGCTGCACGGTGCTATGCCGGGGTGAGAGTGAGCAAGCCAGGTGACCAGGTAAGCAGCAGAGATGAGTTTAATAAATGAAAATGCAAAAAAAAACAAAACAGGAACGAACGCCAACGCGACGTCGAAACACAGAACAAAAACAACCCCAAAGTATCATAATCGCACTGCATGTAATGCTGGCCTGCTGACTCAGGGCGCATGCGCACTTTAAGTGTAGTCAGCAGGCCACATGTGATTAGGTGGGACCCGATCCCAGCTCTAGGGGATGGGCCCTACCTACGGGAACCCTGAACGGCCAAATCCCAAGTGAGGAAAACAGGGGGGAGTGGCATAGCCCTACCAAGTCTGACATACCGCCCCCCCCAAAACAACCGGGGGCGGGGGTATGGCTACCCGGGGAAAAAGAAAAGGAAAAAAGAAACAAAGGGGCCCGGGTCCCTCTGGGACCCTATGAGGACGTGACGGCGACAAGGCCTGTAGGGGGCGCGAAGGTGGCGAGGCCTCTTTAAATTCGCGGAGGCGATGCAACCCCTTGAGAGCGCAGAGGCGACGTGACCCCTTGAGGATGCGGAGACAACGTGACCTTTTGAGAGCGTGAGGGCGACTTGGCCCCTTGACAGTGCTTGAGCGACCTGACCTATTAAGGGTGCGGAGGCGACGTGACCCTTTGAGAGCGCAAGGGCAACGTGACCCCTTGAGAACGCGGGGACGATGTGACTCGTTGAGAGCGCGGGAGCGACGTGACCCCTTAAGAGCGCGAGGGCGACGTGACCCTTTGAGGGCGCGAGGGCGAGGTGACTCTTTGAGGGCGCGAGGGCGACGTGACCCTTTGAGGGCGCGAGGGCGACGTGACCCTTTGAAGGCGCGAGGGCGACGTGACCCTTTGAGGGCGCGAGGGCGACGTTACCCCTTGAGGATGCGGGGGTGATGTGACACTTTAAGGATGCGGGGCCGACATGACCCTTTGAGAGCACGGAGGCAACGTGACCCTTTGAGAGTGCGAGGGCAACGTGACCCCTTGAGGATGCAGGGGCGACGTGACCCTTTGAGAGCGCGGAGGCAACATGATGCTTTGAGAGCGCGAGGGATCGCTGGCGGCACGGCACGGATCAGGGGGCGGCCCGCTTTACGCTGAGCGGATTACTATCGACGCAGCGCACGGCGGAGCGCTGACGGCGCACGACGAAGCGCTGACGGCGCGCAACAACGCACGGGGCAGATTACCGGCAAAGCGGGGCGGCTCACGGAGTGACACGCCGACGGCGCGCTAGCGGCACGCAGCAGCGGATTATTGGCGGGGTGGAGCGGCTCGCGGGGCAGAAGCGGTTGCGATGCGAATTGCTCACGACGCAGGGCGGCACGCTGGCGGCACTCGGCGGATTACCGGCGGCATAGAACAGCTCGCGGAGCGGATGTCCAGTGGAGCGGAGCGGTACGCGCAGCGGCTCGCGCAGGGGCTCGCTGACAGCGTGGGGCAGCTCGCAGGGCGGATCACTGGTCCGACGTCTGTGAGGCAGATTGCCGGCGGCGTACAACAACTCGCGGAGCGGATGACCAGTGGAGCGGAGAGGCTCACGTAGCGGCAGGAAAAGCGACTCGCGAGCGGCGTAGAGAGGCTTACAGGCTGAGCGGTTCAGCTCGCGAGACGGTACGCTGAAGGCGAGCGGTGAATCGCTGACGGCCAGCAGTGGAACGCTGACGCCGCGCGGTGGCTCGCTAGCAGCGCGGGGCGGCTCGCTGGACGGATCACTGATCCGCATGCTGCGAAGCGCAGGTGCTCGTTGACGGCGCTAGAATCCTGACCCGGGGAGAACCTACCTAAGAAGGCCGCCTCGAAATGGCTGGCAGAAGTAAGGCCCCCGGCGGCCACTAGGCTCCCGGCCCACCTCCACGCGGGACCCAGGAGTCTGGAGAGGGAGAACAGCACCCTCTCCCTGCTCCCGACTGGTCACGTTTTCAAACACCTTGTGACTGCCGATTATGTACGGGAGTGGCTTCAAAGCCAATCCGTTGCAAGGTGCCGGGAGGGTACACGGACCAGAGAGAGGGAGCACGATCTCTCCATATTTCGGGACGCGGTCGATAATCCTCATTGTAGCTTCGCATGAGGCGTGAGGATAAGAAATATACTGGCGGGGCTAGCGCCGATGTTAATGCAGCTGATGCTGCAGCCGGAGAAGCGGCTAATGGCGGGGCTAGCGCCGAGCTAATGCAGCTGATGCTGCAGCTGGAAAATAAGCTAATGGCGGGGTTAGCGCCGAGCTAACGCAGCTGGCGCTGCAGACAGAGGAGCGGCTAATGGTGGGGCTAGCACCGAGCTAATGCAGCCAATGCTGCAGCCGGAGAATAGGCTAATGGCAGGGCTAGTGCCGAGGTAATGCAGCTAATGCTGCAGCCGGAGAATAGGCTAATGGCGGGGCTAGCACTGATGCTAAGCAGCTAATGCTGCAGCTGGAGAAAGCGGCTAATGGTGGGGCTAGCGCCGAGCTGATGCTGCAGCCAGAGAACGCGGCTAATATGAACCAACTGCCGGGACGGATCGATGAGATGGGATACGCAGCAGCGGGGAATAATAAAAAAAAAACTCAAGCGGCTTATCGGCGTGATTGGGGTGTAATATCTTTAAGTGATGCCTTCATCTATTTGGCTCCACGCTGTCCGCTGCCAACATTTTAAGACATAGCAGACACACCGGTCTTTCTTCGTCTTCACCTTAGTTACAGAGAAGTTACAGTTACAGTGAAGCCAGGCGCTACATACACTTCAACATTTTCGGTTGACTTTTGTTGGTCTCATTATCTACGTCTTGTTGAGAAGCACTGGTCTACAGAGAGATTGGGTGATAGCTGGATGGGAGTGTTGAATCTCTTCCCGGTTTAAGGAGCAGGCTAATGAATCGCAAATTCATTAGCCATTCGGAGAAATTGTGTTATTATTTTTTGTTTGAGCCACCATCTTTAAAAAGGCAGGCTCTAACACAGACCAAAATTCTTTAAAGAACTCTGCTGATA
Organism: Corydoras maculifer; assembly: GCA_019802435.1. Classification (NCBI taxonomy): domain Eukaryota; kingdom Metazoa; phylum Chordata; class Actinopteri; order Siluriformes; family Callichthyidae; genus Corydoras; species Corydoras maculifer. Next base: position 83,155 of record JAFMOD010000097.1, read on the forward strand.
AACCATCTGGTCCTGGGGCTTTATTATTTGGAAAATGATGTATTGCATTATAAAATTCAGGCGGTCAAAAAGGGGAATCAAAAGTCTTAACCTGATCCTCATTTAATTTAGGTAGGTTTATATTATTAAGAAATTCATTGATTTCAGCATCAGATGGGGTGATCTGTGATGAATACAGGGCTTCATAGAAATCTTTAAAGGAGTTATTTATTTGTTGTGGGTCATGAGTAATGTTGCCAATCGAGTCTTTAAAAGAATGAATTGCCGTTTTTTCTTTATTTAGTTTTAACTGATTGGCCAGAAACTTACCAGATTTATTTCCATGTTAAAAATTTTGCAAACGCAACCTCTGCAACTTAAATTGTGTAATTCTTATAAATTATTTTAATTAGTTCCAATTTAAGTTTCCTCAGGGTGTTAATTATATGTTCTTGTGATGTGGCAACATATGCAGTTTCTAAAGATTTAATTTTCTGTACTAATTCTAATACAAGTGTTTTTTCTTTATTTTTCTTGTGTACATAGTAAGATATAATTTTACCTCTCTTTACTGCTTTTCCTGCTTCCCAAAGAACACATGGAGATATTCCAGGCAGATCATTGTATTCTAGATATAAAGCCCATTCTCTTTTAAAATAATCAATAAAATTATTTAAGTAAAGATGTATTAATTATCCAGGTCCTAGATGGTTGTGTAGCTTTTTTCTGTGTCAGAGACATAGTTACATGCCCGTGATCACTGATAGAGATATTATGTATCTGAGTATCTGTGATTTCCTTAATCATGGTTTTGCTGACTAGAAAGTAGTCTATGCAAGAATGAGAGTGATGTACTTGAGAAAAAAAAAACATTCTCTAAGAGTGAGGTGTTGTGAACGCCAGGCATCGCAAAGACCAAAATCCCTCATGTATTGTTTAATAATGTCTTCAGACTGCCAGTTTCTTCGACTCTCCTATTACAAACGTGGTGTGAAGTGAAGAAGTTATGGCAGAAGGAGCGGTCATCAACATTTGGTACATATATACTAGCCATACATAACTCTATATTTTGAATAGACAAGTTTTATTAATTAATTAAGTATTATTAATCTGCCTTCAGGATCTGATATCGTGTTCCTAATAAAGAAGTTTATCCTTCTGTTAATCGGTATAGCTACACTCCTTTGTTTGGTGTTGTAACAGGCTGAGTAGGCATGAGGAAACTGTGGAGAGGAGAGTATGTGTGCAGATTTTCTGGACATATGTGTCTCCTGTAGGAAAACAATGTCGGCCTTCAAATCATTTAACCGATTATCAATTTTCACCCTCTTGTCCCTCAAACCAACTCTACGTACAGTACATTCCATGAGACAAACCTCAGTATGCTCATATTAAACTAAACTGAGAGTAAGTTATGTGCTCATCAAAGATGTGTGTGTGAGCGTGCGTGCGCGTGCGAGTGCATGCGTGCACTATTCTGTGGGCATCTGTATATTGTGTGCACTGTGCAACATGTGTGCTGTCTGACAAATATGATGGGTGCAAAAAGAGAAGGATGTGTAGAAGGGAGAAAGAAAGAGAAAGGAAAACAGAAAAATAATAATAACCATAAAACATACATACGTCCATACATCCAAACATACATACATACATCCAAACAAACATCCATCCATCCATCCATCCATCCATCCAGACAGACAGACAGACAGACAGACATACAGACATTCATACATACATACATACATATATGCACACTTGTAAACCAAACAATGTCTTGCTAACTGAGCCGGCATTCATTTATTAAACAGATGATTTTAGATGAGAAGAAGGCGTGTTTATGTACACCGTTCACCTGATCAACACAGCCATGGCGTGGATTCCTGGTCATGATGGAGTTGTCTATTTACATAAAGTTTATCCACTGTGATGACTGCTCGCGCGCCTTCTTGGATGTATTTTTTCCGGAAAGGGAACAGGATCCTGCTTCGCTCCAGGATCTCTTTGGGGAACTGATCGTTGATGTTGAAGTCCGTTCCTTTCAGCTCTCGTCCGCAGCTCTTCACTAGCTTTTTTTGTTTGTAGCGTTCAAATGTAGCCACGATAGGTCTGGGCCTGTGTCCACCGTGTCTCTTAGCCCCTATACGGTGAACACGATCGAAGCTGATGGATTGAAGGTGTCTTCCGGGAGCTTCAGGTAAGTTTGCTTGAATTCATTTACTGTTGTCTCAGGGTTTACCCCCGTTTTCTCCGGTAGCACTGAAAATACGAGGTTGTACCTCATGCTGCGTGCTTGGAGCTCGATGACGGTTTCTCTTATTTATTTTTTTTTCTTCTGAGAGCCGGGTCATTCTCTTGGTAAGGAAATCCACCGATTCTCTAAGAATAGTATTCTCTACAGCAAGAGTTTCAACCTGTCTTTGGCTAAATTCTACAGACTCCCGGAGAGCCTGGAACTCCTAATTTAAGGTTTTCTAGTAAGCGTTTTATTATCTACGTAAAGTTTATTTTGATCTAAGCTGTATTAGGAATGTACTATTGTACCATTGAGATTATTGGGTGACTTAAGGTACTGGATACCACGGGGTAAACCGAACCATGAATTTTGTGTACTGTTACATCCCTAATTAATAGGTACGTAAGCTAAGATTGAGAATATGAATATTAAATGTTATAAGAATGTATAAAATATTTATAAAAGCGTTTTATTAGGATGTTTTTTCAATAAACCCTTTTTATAATCAATTAATAAATCATATAATCCCCTGATAAGAATAAAACACATGAGCCCATGACAGATGACTTAAATAGGTAAATGAACCTCTTTCAAGGGCCTTTTTTTAATTAAGATTTATGAGCTTCTTGCAGAGGATTTTTAATTGTCTTATTTGTATGTGCCCCCATATACAAGGTTGTGTGCATAAGTATGTACAGAAAACTAGTTTTTATGAGAAAAATGACCTGAGTTTGTTGATAATGTCCAAATCAAACTGAATGGCTTGCTGCGCTTATTGTGTTCATAGATATTAAACTTTGATTTGTTTCCACAGTGCATCATTCTGATTGAGAAGCCGAATCCGGTGCGTTCTAAATGAGGTAAGTATGTTTTTTTATTCTTCACAATCTCTCTGACGAATACCTGCTTTTTAAACATGTGTATATATTCTTATTTGTAGTCATTTTGGTGTTAATAGAGTACATCTATTTCTGGTATTTTTCTTTTTGAAAAGGAGCTTGGCAACAGACTGACTGGGTAAGCTATTTAGTTACAGTAATTAAGTGAATATACTTATTTGTTTTTGAGTGTTTTATCATCTGTGTGGTTCATTTTAATGCAGGCTGTATTAAACATTTAATTAACTGATATTACAGATTTCTTCAGCTGCGTGTTTATAATTTTACATGTATAAAATGTTTAAGCGCAAGATGATTTATCACATTTACATAAATTTCATTTGGATTTATTTATTATGGTTCTGAATTTTATTACATTTAAAAGAAAGGGCAATTTTGTAATAACTGTTTTTTTTCATGGTTTGGGTTTTTTCATATCATATACAAAGTCTTGTCAAAAATGCAGTGTCTCTATGCAGTTTATTTAATGTGTTACAGTGAAAACCAATGCATTGGCAGGATGGTCCTGTCAAAACACCTGACACAGGGAGTGTTTTTTAATGGCAGAAGTTTCTATACAGCGCTGTTTTTCTAGTATCCAAAACAGGAAGGTGAGACCCTGTCCCAAAAATACCCCGTTATTGGCTTTAGGAAACAGCGAAGCCACAATTTACCATCAAACTGTCATAAATCACTTTGTTTATTATGCAACTGTTGAAGTAAATATAACCCCAAATGTCATAAACGGACCCCTATATGTCAGCTGTATGTATATATGTCAGCTATATTGAAAGAACCGTCCTGCCACTTCTCTGATTGTTAAAATCTAAGTCATGATTGTTAAAACCTATGTCATGATTGTTAAAACCTATGTCATGATAAGTGGTGATCACAAGAAAACAAAATTTGTTATCTCATGATTACAGCTTACAAAATACTGACACGTCCTTTCTGGGCTTTCGTAGTTATTTGAGTTTCAAATTGCATCTGATAATTTTGCAAAAATAATGGTTGTTGGTTTCTTTTTCTTGCAATTGCTCCCACAGTTGATTCATGCACACCAACCTGCTTGCCTATTGTCGATTTACTCTTCCCAGCCTGTTGCAGGTGTAGTATTTTCTTTCTGGTATCCTTTGACATTTCTTTGTTCTTGGCCATGGTTGAGTTTGGAGTCTTGACTGTTCGAGGCTGAATGGTTGTCTTTTATACCAATAGGGGGGGGGGGGGGGGGGGGGGGGGGGGGGGGGGGGGGGGGGGGGGGGGGGGGGGGGGGGGGGGGGGGGGGGGGGGGGGGGGGGGGGGGGGGGGGGGGGGTATATATATATATATATATATATATATATTTGTGTGTGTATATATACAGTACCTCCAAGTAGTATTCAACCTTCAAACAAGAGCAGAATTTATTAACAAAAGCCTAAATATTGTTAACTTATATTATATTTTAAACATAAAGATTAAGGTAAATTATTATTCAACCCCTAGGTTTAATATTTTGTGAAAAAACCCTTGTTATCAATTACAGCTATTAACTATTAATCGTTAATCGTAAGACCTGATCAGGCCAGCACAGGTCTCTTGAGTAATCTTGGCCACTCCTCCATGCAGATCTTCTCCAAGTTGTATAGGTTCTTTGGGTATCTAATATGGACTTTGATCTTGAGCTCCTTCCACAAGTTTTCAATTGGGTTATGATCAGGAGACTGACTTGGCCACTGCAACACCTTGATCTTTTCCCTCTTAAACCAGGCCTTGGTTTTCTAGGCCATGTGCTCACATTTACATTTACACTTAGCAGACGCTTTTATCCAAAGCGACTTACAAATGAGAACATTACAAGTCAGAAGTTATGCAAACAAATATACTGTAAAATCATCAAACCTGATTGTTTTTTGATGCTGCCCCCCCGCCCTTGACTGTAGGGATGGTATTCTTGGGGTAATTGTGCAGTGCCATCCTGTCACCAAACGTCCTGGGTGTGGTTGGCACCAAAGACCTCGATCTTGGTCTCATCAGTGCGGTGGAGAACATTACTTATGGTTTTGATTGAAACCAATGTACCCACTGACATTAATCTTCTTGAAGCTCCCTCCTTGTTGTCCTTGGGTCAGCCTTGACCATTCGGAAAAGCCTAGCTTCGGCACGGGAGGAAACTTTAAAAGGCTGTACAGGCCATGGAAGGTTAACAGTAGTTCCATAAGCCTTCTACATCCGGATAATGCTCCCAAACTTTTCACAATTTAACAAAATAATAAAAAAAAGAAATACCATTCTTTTTTGCTGCAGTGCATTTCACATGTCCAAGCTGATCTACAGTCTAAATGTCACCAGGCCAAGTTAAGTCCAAATGTGTAAACCTGCAAAATCGGCAGGGGGTTGAATACTACTTGGAGGTACTGTGTATATATAAACAGAAAGGTGTCAAATTATAAGTACATTATCAAATAGTTATATAAGTATAAACAAGTATATAAAATAATATATGATTCAGTCTAATTAGCTGATATATGGAAATAATGATTCAATTGTCCAGAGTGGAGGAGTCATGTGATTATTTGCAGTGTGGTGTGGTATCTTAATGGGTGTGGACTGGTAGATCAGTGGTGAGGGTGTTGGGCTATCAATCAGAAGGTTGAGCCTGTCAGTGGTACAGGACTGGGACAACAACTAAAAGAGCTTGATGATGGCACTGTGCAATGGGTGATTTGCAAGATATTTGCTTAATATTGCCTCATTAGAGAAGTCCACAACTAGTGTGAATAATGCCATTTTGTCTACAGTAAATGCATGGCTTGGTCTTTTTGCTTCAATTCATTAATAATGCTTTGTATTATTTTGTTTGTATCATCTGATCTGCCTGTTTTGTTCTACTTTATATTTTGTTCTTGTGTACCCTGTTCGCAAAGTTGACAAAAAAAGGTCCATCTTTCAGGAGAACAAAGCCTGAGTGAGGTGTTGGGTAAAGTTGTCCAGGCAAAGAGAAGAAGGAAAATGTATAAATATAAGAAAATCAATCGAAGCAACTGAGGGAACTAAAACTGTGGAACTTGAAGAAATGTTTCATTTAATTTATTATTGATCTATTATATATATATATATATATATATATATATATACATATATATATATATATATATATATGTATATATATAAATATATATATATATATATATATATATATATATATATATATATATATATATATATTATTTAAATCTATTTTATTGTTATATTTTAATTACATGACTGTTAAGGTTGTATTCATTTTCTGTATTTTTATTTAAACAAATGGAATCAGATCCAGCTTAGTGGCTTAGTGGTTAGCACGTTCGCCTCCCAGCGCTAGGGATTCCCGGTTCGAATCCCCATCTGGGTGGAGTTTCCATGTTCTCCCCGTGTCTGCGTGGGTTTCCTCCGGGTTCTCCGGTTTTCTCCCACAGTCCAAAAACATGGATAAAGTTAATTGAATTCTCCAAATTGCCCCATATAGAGTGTGTTTGTGTGAGTGAGTGTGTGCCCAGCGATGGATTGGCGCCCTGTCCTGGGTCTATCTGCCCAGCGCCCGAGACGTTCTCCCCTGGATGGGCATGGGGAACCCCACCGCGACCCTAATAGAGGATAAGCGGGAGATAATGAATGAATGAATGAATGAATGAATCAGATCCTTATCCTTTAATAAGGATCAAAAGTGATTAAACCATTTTATCTTTTTTCATCTTCAGCTTACACTGCAAGAAAATGAAATCTTAACAAGTCAGAAAATCTTTAAAAAGTATAACAAATCTTGTTTTTGACAAACTTTTTTTTATTTTAAGAAATCTAAAGAATAATTTACTTGTTATTTTGGCAGATAATTTTAATTCGTGTACATTTTTTCTTGATTTTTTCTTTACACAGTTTTCTTGCAGTATTGTCCTCTACTTGAGCCACTGGGGTGTTGTCCATGTCCTTCCAGGGGAGAAGATTTTAGGCAGATACTCCCAGGACAAGGCGCCAATCCATTGATGGACATACACACACACATACACACACTATATAGGAACAATTTACATAGAGGCAATTCAGAGCCAATTCACCTTGAGCCATGTGAGAAAAAATCATGTAATGTGGATGGAAACCCGAGGACACAGGACAACATGGAAACTCCACTCAGATTCAAACCTGGGATTCAAACCTGGTTCCCCACGGCTGAGAGGAGGACATGTTTATGACTATGCCACCATGCCTCCCTGTATTAATATCTCAGTGATGGAAAACAACCTAACATGTTCATTGCTATCTTTGCAGTGGACAACACGGCATGGTGGCATAGTGGTTTCCCAGTTTCCGGGTGGGTTTTTCCTCCAAAAACATGGATTAAATGGCGGTTGCTCTAAACCCCTATATAGTGTGTGTGTGTATGTGATTGACTCACACCGTGTACTATGTATAATTGCCCAGTGCTCGAAACGTTCTTTCCTTTAGAGTGGTATGGAGAACCCCTCCCACAAAACTTGTAGAGGATTAAGTGGAAGATAATGAGATAAGATGAGTAAATGAAGTCTTCTCCTTCTCCAGGTTCGCAGGCAGGGATTGAAAATGGAAAAATCCGACCCACAGTGTTGGATAAAATTGTCACAAAATTTACATGTCTTCAAAATATGCACCTCCACCTCATTTCTTCTCAGTAAGAGCTGAAACCCGACTACCAGAACAAGCAGCAAATGCAGGAATGAAGTCTGATTTGTTGATGGTCGTCTGACAGTTCCATAGCCGAACCGAGACGTAAGAGTCTTCTTTGTCACTTGCTAAAGATTTCTCAAGTGTGCAGGGATGCCTTCTCCTAGGAGAAAAAAATCCATCTGTGTGAAAAATAATTTGAATAAAAACATGCTAAAGTGGAAACCTGTCTCGAACAATACAGTAACAGTTGGAAAAAGAAAGAATGAGTAAAGTATTCAAAAAGATCAACATACACTCACCAATGTTTCTCCATTATACCATATAAATGGACTTTGTATTTCTACATTTACATTCTGTAGTCTTCTTTACTCAGGACCCCAACAGATGATCAGGAACCCAAAAGAGCAGGTAGAGAGCAAACACTCACATAGGAAAACAGAGTAAAGGGGACCAACAAAGTATTTAGAGAAACGGATGGACTACAGAATGTAATTGTAGAACTACGTTGTCCATCTTTATGATCAGTAAAACTGAAAAAAGAGACAGTAAGTGTAGAACTGAGCAGGTAAACCTGATACAATGGCCAATGGGTGTAGATTTGTACACTCACTGGCCATTTTATTAGGTACACCTCACATTTTCTCCACTTGCCAAATAGATGGACTTTGTAGTCCGTTTTAGTATGTTCTTAAATGATCAGGACCCCCAGAGAGAAAATACTCAGTACTGCAGTGATACAGGAATTGTGATGGTGTGTAAGTGTGTGTTGTGCTGGTGAGTATTGATTGGATCAGACACAGCAGTGCTGCGGGAAGAACAACAGTACACCAGCACTGCTGGGTCTGGTCCACCCTAACACCTGCTCTGTGGGGGTCTTGATCTTTACAGAACTTACTAAAGCAGCCTAACAGTGTATATAGAGGAACAGATTGTACAGAATGTAAATGTAGAAATACAAAGTCCATTTATGTGGTAAGTGGAGAAACAATGATTATGAGAAAAAAATATACCTAATGAAATGGCTGATGAGTATATATTGCTGTGTATTGTATGTACAAAAAAGCTTTTGCAATCAGATAGAGCTTCGTATTACATATGCTCACATGTACATGCAGCCACACACCCACACACATATGCATGTTCTCACACAATCACCCACCCAGCCACCTACACACTCATGACCATATGAACCTCCTCACTTCTCAGCTTGAATGATTATACCATGCTAAATCAATCCGGTTATTGATTTTCTCAGCTGCATTATACATGCGGAATATCTAAATGTGAGAGAGTGACAGAGGGAGAGAGAGAATGAGAGAAACCTACATGAAGGGTCCGGGCTTTTTAGGAAATATAAGATTAAAATAAAAATTCATATGTTCTTATGTAAAATGTTATACTGTGTATATGGCTAATGTTCGAACAGAATTCATGCCTGCGATGTATATACTGTACGCTGTACAGTACCTGTCAAAAGTATGGACATGCCCACTTCTTCCATCATTTATTTTCTCCACTTACCAATTAAGCTCTTTGTAATTTTATAATTTTCAGATTGTAGTCTGTCTATTTTCTTTGTTATCGTAAGTCCCCTGTTGGTTATCTGTTCTCTATTGGTCAGGACCGTCACAGAATATAATTTAGGTGGTCGTTTAGTGTTAGTTCTGCAGTGACACTGATGTGGTGAGGGGGTGCAGAACTGTAGTTTCATTGAAAAACCTCATGACAATGAGAATAATGCACCAACCAAATAATACCTGCTCTATTACTATTGGGGTTCTGACCAATAGAACAAAGTTTGGAGTTTGGTTCTTGTGCTGCTTTTGTCCTTTCTTTTGACCGTGTCTGCGGACCTGACATGGAGCCATGGATCCATCGTTTACACCCGGGATCAGTTTTTGGCTCTTCGGAACAAACCGGTGCTACCCGACATGCGTAAGATCTCTTTCTAATAAGATGGATGAGATAACAGCCCTTACCTGGCAAGAGAGAGAATATCGCTAGTGTAGCATTATGCTATTAATGGAGAAATGACTAACGCCGCTAACACCAGACTCAGTCATCTCTTTGGACGGCTTTAAATTTTAAATGTGCGAACATAACGACAGAGAGCAGCAAGAGGAAAGGAGGAGAACTGGCAGTGTTTGTGAATGATAGATGGTGTAATTCTGATCACATCACTATGAAAGAACAAATCTGCTGCAAGGATGTTGAAACATTAGCATGCGGCCACACTACCTCCGAAGGGAATTCTTGCACGCTATCGCGATAGCTGCGTATGTGCCTCTTTCCACTGGTGCTGCGGCTGCCTGTGACGTCATTCACTTGGCAGTGGGTAGACTACAGTCCAAACATCCACAGGCTCTTTTCCTGATGTCTGGGGATTTAAATCATGCTTCTCTGTCTTCTACTCTGCCCACCTTTACACAGTATGTAACAACATTATTCATCTCCAACCAGTGTATAAACCTCTTGTATACAGAGAACCTGCAGTCACCAGAACAGTAAGAAATGGTCTGAAGACACAGAAGAGGCGCTGAAGGACTATGTGGGAATTACTGTGTGATCCTCATGGGAAGGACATGGACACTCTCACATACTGAATCACGGACTACAAAAAATTATTTGTGGAGAACACTACCCACCAAAACAGTGAGGTGTTTCTCCAATAACAAACCATGGATCAACCCTGAGATAAAAGCTCTTTTGAAAGACAAGAAGAGAGCTTTTAAATCAGGAAACAGGACCCCACAGGGAACCGACCTAACGCTGTTCCTCTTCACCCTGTACACTGCAGACTTTAAGTACAGCTCACTAAACTGTTACTTACAGAAGTTCTCTGATGCCTCTGCTGTTGTCGGTCTCATGACAGATGATGATGACCGGAAATACAGACAGGTGATTCAGAACTTTGTAGAATGGTGCCTATGTAACCGCCTCCAGATCAACACCGAGAAAACTAAGGAGTTGGTGGTGGATTTTCATAGGCACAGTCGCCCTCAACACCGGTAAACACCCAGGGAATGCAGATTGACATGGTGGACACTTACAAGTACCTGGGTGTTCACCTCAACACAAAACTTGACTAGTCGGATAACACTGCTGCACTTTACAAAAAAGGACAGAGCAGACTATATCTGCTGAGGCTTGGGGTGCAGGGGCTACTTCATAGGACCTTTTTCGACACAGTGGTCGCATCTGCCTTGTTTTATGGAGTGGTGTGCTGGGGCAGCAGCATCACAAATGCAGACAGGGACAGACTAGACAAACTCATTAGGAAGGCCAGCTCTGTTCTGGGGGAACACTTAGATCCGGTGCAGGTTGTGGGAGACACAAGGATGCTAATACATAATTGAGTAATTTTATTTTATTTGTATATACTGAGCTCTATTTTTATTTAATTTTTCCTTTGTAAAGTACTTCTTGTAATAGATACATTAGATGTATCTATAACTTTTCCAAATTACTGCCACTTTTGCTGCTGAAAAATGTGAATTTACCACATTGTGGGACAAATAAAGGATTATCTTATCTTACAGTAAAGGGGACTAACACAGTATATACTGTAGGCCACAAACAGATGACCTGCTGTCTGTAATTGGAGAACTTCAAAGTCCACCCTTAGACTAAGTGGAACTCAGTTTCACTTTTAAAAAAAGTTTGTCCTTTCCCAGATTCTCCTTAAAGCGGCACCTGTGGAAGTGGGAGTAACGTCACTCACACTAATTAGGGGTGAGCACGATCGACCCATGGCTTCTGTCACACCTTTCTGCTTGTTGCTTGCTCTTCCTTTCAGCAGATCAAGTAAATTAACTGTGCCCTTCCCGGAGAGGAGCTTTTTATAAATCTGGTATTAGACTTTAAAACACAAGTTGACATTAATGCATTCTGGATTTTTGAGACATTCTCACTAAATACAGGATGATTTTACTTTACATAAAGTCTGTATGTATGATCTGTTGTTTTATTTTTATTAAAGTTTATTAAGATATTATGTGCGAATATCTCCTTCAGAAAGGCAATTAATGGATTAATGGCAACTAGTAAATTTAAATGCACATTTTCTTATACTCTCTGTCACATTGTCATTGTCATAAAGCCTTATGACATATTCTTATAAAATTTTGTGGTTATGATTATGTTTGTACATAGGCTTATGTTCAGAGGCTAATTAGAAACCTTAGGAATACTTTTTTTAAAGTGTACTTTTTCATTCATTATCTCCCGCTTTATCCTCTATTAGGGTCACGGTGGGGTTCCCCATGCCCATCCAGGGGAGAACGTCTCGGGCGCTGGGCAGATAGACCCAGGACAGGACGCCAATTCATCGCTCGGCACACACTCACTCACACAGACACACTCTATATGGGGCAATTTTTGAGAATTCAATTGACTTGATCCATGTGGGAGGAAACCCAAGAACCCGGAGGAAACCCACGCAGACACGGGGAGAACATGGAAACTCCACCCAGATGTGGATTCGAACCGGGAATCCCTAGCGCTGAGAGGCGAACATGCTAACCACTAAGCCACCGTGCCACATAAGTGTACTTATAATGCATTATAATTTTCTCTATTCATAGAAAGTGTTATTGAGAATTTTAAGTACACAGAAAGAAGTCATGTAGGAGGATTTAAATGCCAGGTTCGTAAGGCAAAAACAATTTCTTTGTATCCAAGTTTCTTAAATGCAATGTGTTTTTACCCATTCAGTATATCCAGCTTTATTAGTCCTCTATGAGAATCGGCAATCTTTATGCACACATGCTGCAAATTATCTACATAACATTATCAACTATGATGATTGGGGTAATTATTAGGATAGGGTAGGCTGAGTCCCTGAAACCCAGTGAAGTGTTAAATTGGACAAGTGGAAAGGTGGTACCTGTGTGTTTCCTTTGGGTATAGAGAGATACATCCCAGGCAATTAAAGCCTGTCTATGCCCTAAGTTTCAAAAAGAGCTTGAATTTCCTGGGGCTATTATATTATTTTGGGTTTTAGTCTCTTGCCAGATCTCACTAAAAATAGGGCGCTCTGGGTTTGGAGCTCTGCCAAAGGGGCTTTTGTGGTAGAAAAGCAGCTCTCTTTTCTGTTTTTTTTTGTGCCACATTATTGCCTACTGCTGCTAATAAATTGTATGATAAATAAATGTAAATGTTAATTTACACACAATTGGTAACATTTTGGTGGGGTTTTTTTTGGAAATTTTAATTAGCTAAGAAAATCACCAAAAATGTACTTCAACATGAGCTAAATATAAGTTTCCCACATGTAGAAAAGCCCTAATCACTCTCTCCACTAATCACTGGAGGTGGTGAGACATCTTAAGTCGCTTCAAGGTGGTTATAAAGAGTAAATAATCCTCCACATCCGCCTTCGGATCCTGAAGAGTATGTCAAATGTCGAAGTGATTGAAGCAACAGTAGCAAAAGAAACTAGAATATGCACGACAAGGCCACTAGTTGTTACAAAGCCCCACTGGCCTGAGTGAAGGGGCTGCGCATAAACACACTGAGATGGAGTCAGGCAACCGGGTAAGCTTAAAGTGGTTTCATTTAAAGAAACAGAACACACAGAGCTCACAAAGTGTAACGTAAATTAATGCTGGTCTTATCGCAAACAAAAAAGATGGAGAATATATAACTAAGACAGACCACATGACTGCAAACGAGAACCAAAAACAAAAGGCAGTTCATTAACTTAAAAAAGGAAGCTAAATAAGAGCTAAACAGTTAATTAACTAAACCAAGGCAGAACACCAATGAAAGGAATGAGCACATTCCTGTCACTAGTACAATAGAAATCCAGGTTTCGATATTTCCATATTCTCCCCATGTTTGCATGGTTTTTCTCTGTGTTCTTGGTTTTATTCCTCAGTCCAAAAACATGGATTCAAAGTGAATTGGCTGTGTGAGTGTGTGCCCAGCAATAGATTAGCACCCAGTCCTGGGTGTGTCTGCCCAACACCCAAAACATTCTCTCCTGGATGGGCATGGGGAACCCCCCACAACCCTAGTACAGATAGAGTATGAGATAAGACAATAAGTAATTTTTGAACCAGAACTCTTGTTTCAAATATCCTGGAAATTAAGGCAATACCTAACTGATTATTGTTAATAAAAATGAAATAATAATTCAACATTAATAAATAATGGATGAAACAACTGAAATTAAGCTCATTATCTCCAGGTTAGTATTAAATGCCAGAGCTGCAGATTGGGCTTCCTTCCATCAGCAGGCTGCAAACCATGTTTCACTGTGGATGTATATGATACATCTAAAGAAGTCCTTGCATGGCATTCAGCATGCAGTGCTATATTCCTCCCCCACTCACACATTTGATAGTCGCTTGTGTGCATCTGGCTTTGACACATTTGACTGTGGATGCAAATTACCTGGCTGGATTTTGAATCTCTGCAAAAATAAATCTTGAACACCTCATAATCATGTTTTTGATTTACTATGTTCAAGACTAAATCAGTGCTTGGTTTCCATATTTTTAATATTTCAATAAAAGTCCTTTCTACATCCTTCTTTGTAGTGTAGAATGTTTAATTCATTTTTGATTAAGTGTTTACACACAATTTATTAAACACGCGGGCAACATGGTGGTAGTGGATCTGTGGTAGTGGAGTTTTCATGTTCTCCCCATGAGATTTCTCCGGGTTCTCGGGTTTCCTACAACGGTCAAAAAACATGGATTCAAAGTTAACTGGTTGCTATAAATTGCGTGTGTGTATGTCTGTGTGAGTGAGTGCGCCCAGCTATAGATTGGCGCCCTGGGTGTAGCTGCACAGCGTCCAAACCATCCCCCTGTGAATGGGCATAAAGAACCCCTCCACAACCCTTGTAGAAGACTAAACTGAAGATAATGAGACTAACACGAACCCAAATTTAATGTACGGTGTCAAAATACAAAGTCAACCATGATACAGCAGCCCTGGAGTAATGAGGTTTAAGGGCTTACTTTAGAAACTATAACCTGGGCAGCATGTTCAATGATCCATGGAAGTCAGGCAAACTAAACACGTAGAAGGATGCCCTGCGCACCAACAGGCAGCAGCCATAACATAGCATACTTTACCATCCCCACTCTGTACCCCCATTATCACCTCCCCCACTTCAACATTTCAACTACATCAAGACACCTGGCTTTTTAATATCCACAAGATCATTGTAAGCAGTGGCAGAACTTCAACAACTTTGTGTTTAATAGTGGTGCTTACAAACCAAACTAATCTCTGTACTCTCCCACCATTGTTGCTAACCTCCCCCACCAGCTCCACCCCTCCTAGCCCTGTTTAGCCTTGAACCAGGCATTGATAAACTGCAGAGTCTGCTGTGTCTATGTTCCCCGAAGCCCCCTTCATTCTAGTTCATTCTAGGGTGGTTTGGGCTCTAGCCTCCAACCATCCAGCCACACTACCCCTATTTACTTGCTTATTTATTGTTTACCAACAATATTGTTTACCAACAAGCTCTATAATGTATTGTAATGCAATGTAGGGCATGTGTTAGCTCTTAGGGGTACCTCGAAGTTATGTTTTTTTCTAGTGTAAATTGTTCTTTACATTATTTATATATATATACACACTCACGGGCCACTTTATTAGGTACACCATTCTAGTAACGGGTTGGACTCCCGTTTGCCTTCCGAACTGCCTCAATTCTTCGTGGCATAAATTCAACAAGGTGCTGGAAGCATTCCTCAGAGACTTTGGTCCATATTGACATGATGGCATCACACAGTTGCCGCAGATTTGTCGGCTGCACATCCATGATGCGAATCCCCCGTTCCATCACATCCCAAAGATGCTCTATTGGATTGAGATCTGGTGACTGTGGAGGCCATTTGAGTACAGTGAACTCTTTGTCATGTTCAAGAAACCAGTCTGAGATGATTCCAGTTTTATGACATGGCGAATTATCCTGCTGAAAGTAGCCATCAGATGTTGGGTACATTGTGGTCATAAAGGGATGGACATGGTCAGCAACAATACTCCGGTAGGCTGTGGCGTTGCAACGATGCTCAATTGGTACCAAGGGGCCCAAAGAGTGCCAAGAAAATATTCCCCACACCATGACACCACCACCACCAGCCTGAACCGTTGATACAAGGCAGGATGGATCCATGCTTTCATGTTGTTGACGCCAAATTCTG
>JAFMOD010000097.1:119738-152701 GCA_019802435.1 Corydoras maculifer
CCTAGCGCACTGGCATGTTATCAGATATATTATTCAATAGATAATTTAGCTCTCTAATAAATTATATATATATAATATGTATATAAATAATCTATTTATACAAATAAGTTCCTACTTTCCAGGTATGAGGCAAACCACTATAACACTGTTCCACTGAAACTTCAACCCAGATTGCTCATCTACCTATAAGAATTGTATGGTATTAAAGGCAGCACTGAGATCAGCCCCTCTATTAAAATAAATGTCTGTGAGCTGTGGCTGACCCAAAACCCAATTTGTCAACACTTTACTCATGAATGGTAGATTAGAAATTGGTATGTAGACTGAGATGGTATGTAGACTGAGAACGTTTCGGGCGCTGGGCAGGACAGGGTGCAAATCTATCGCTGGGCCCACACTCACACACACAGACATGCACACAAATAAACTCTATATGGTGCAATTTGGAGAATTCAATTGACCTTGATCCATGTTTTTGGACTGTGGGAGGAAACCGGAGGAAACGGGGAGAACATGGAAACTCCACCCAAATTGGGATTCGAATGCTGAGAGGTGAACGTGCTAACCACTAAGCCACCGTAGTAAGTAACATGCTAATTGGTATTTGGGGCAGCCATAGGCTTGTGTTTAAAGTCTATGATTTAAAGGATGCTCTAAATTGCCCCTCTATAGTGTGTGTTTGTTTGTGTGGGTGAGTGTGTGTCCAGTGATGGTTTGAAACACTCTCCCATGGATGTGCATGGGGAACCCCCATGATGCTAGTAGAGCATTAAGTGTAAGATAATGTATGGATGAATATTCTTTGTTGGGTGGCACGGCAATGTATTGGTTAGCACATCCACCTCTTAGCACTGGGAATCCAGGTTTGTATCCCAATCTGGGTGGAGTTTCCATGTTCTCCCCATGGTCCAGGTTTCTTCAGGTTCTTCTTTTTCCTCCCACGGTCTAAAAATATGGGTTTAAATTGAAGTGGATGCTCTAAATTGCCCTTATATAAAGTGTGTGTCTGTGTGAGTGAGTGTGTGTTCAGTGATGAATTGGCAAATGTTCTCCCCAGGATGGGCATGGGAGCCCCTCCCCCTATGACCCAAGTAGAGGATTAAGCAAAAGATAAGAACGATTGTCAATGGGAAGACATTTTAGAAAAACAGAAGTTCTCACTCTGCTTTTCCTCCCTTCAGGCAGACAGTGGGAGGAATAACGGGTAGTAGCTAAAGAGCGATGCAATTCAGAAGATAAAAAGTGAAGCAGAATTATTGGCTCCTCTGTTGGGCTGTGATTTCGAAGGAAAGATGAGAAAAAAGAGCAAGGGCGACAACAACAAAAGCATGGAACAGGCATATGGATGAGTAAGTCCAGCGGTGAGAACGAAATAGAGAGGAGCAGGTTAAGTGATGTGTCTCCGACCAAGTCACATGGAGGGAGTCACAGAACAGAAGCGCAGAAGGAGGTGTGAATTTGGAATCATATATATATATATATATATATATATATATATATATATATATATATATATATATATATATATATATAGTTTAAAATGACTCAGAGGGAAGCACATGTGTGGCATCCTTCCTTAGAAGCTCGGATTCAAGCATGTGCATGTGCACAGCTGTTGCTAGAGAAGATGGGAGGGATGGAGTGAGGGAAGGAGGGAGGGGAAGTGGGCGGGAGTGGAGAGAAGGTGAGGCGGGGAGAGGCAGGGTTGGGTATTTAAAGTGCTGGAGCAGGACAACAAGGACACGCTCTGAACTCCATAAGAGTGAAGGGAGGACAGAGTGAAGGGGTCAAAAGGAAACATTACTTTCAATAGACCCCTAACAATCACCCCCCCGCCCCCCACACACACACACAAACACACACACACACGACAGACCTCATTTCTGCTGTCTGGACTCCTGCCTTCCTGTAGGATTCTACTTCTAAACAACTTTTCAGATCGTTCTGTGTTCTGTCCTCAGTCTCTTCATCTGCCCCTGAGTGTAGTGGGCATGGGACGGGCCGCGTTCAGGAGTGCACTCTGCTGTGCCCTGCTTGCCCTGGTCTTTTGTGGCAGCTTGGATTTTGGGCCAGTGCCAGTGGGCTTTTATCCACGCTTTAACCCTTTCTTCTTCCTATGCACCCATCACGGAGATGCGGAGGGTTCAAGAGTGACTGAAGGGGAAGGCAGGAGCCTGCTCACCCTACAAATAACCGGCAACCCCACAGCTTACAGCCCAGGGCAGGAGTACCACTGTGAGTTTACATCGCTGCATCATACGTGTGTGTGTGTGTGTGTGTGTGTGTGTGTGTGCGAGTGTGCATGGATATGTGTCCACTTTGACTTTTTAAAGTCAAAGTATAAGATTTTTAATACAGCTGGTTTTTGTGGATGCTTTTGCATAAAATTCTGAAATATTACATTTGTTTTAAAGGCTCTCTCTCTTGCTCTCTCCAACCTCCCATTACTCTATCATATATATCATATCTCTTCTCTCTCTACATGTATGTCACTATATGTACCTTTTCTTACTCTTACTTCTTAGTCTCTCTGTTGCTCTCTCCTGCACTTTGTAAATTAATTCTGTTTTTTTTTTCAATTTAAAAGCTTAATTGGAATGACAAATTTTACGTTCGTACTGCTCAAAGCTGAGGTACACAACAAACATAACAATAATTACAAATATGAACAAGATTTAAAAATGATATCTGTGTAATAATATATTACTGTGTATCTTATCTTTGTCTCTACAAGCCAGTTTTTTTGTGTCTGTCTCATTGGATCTCTTCTCTGTTTGAACCTGCCTGTGTTTGTCTCTCTCTTTACCTGTCTGTGTTTCTCTCTGTGTATCTCTTTTCTCTCCAGCTGTCTGTGTCTGTCTTACTGGATCTCTTCTTTCTCTCTGTACCTGTCTGTGTCAGTCTCTGTCTCTCTCTCTACCTGTCTGTATCTATCTCTCTGTATCTCTTCTCTCTCCACTTGTCTGTCTGTCTTACTGGATCTCTTCTCTCTACCTCTCTCTTACCTACCCCCTTACTGGATCTCTTCTCTCTGGATCCCTCTACATGCCTGTGTCTGTTTCTCTCTACCTGTCTGTGTCTAATGCTCCATACCTATCTGTGTTTCTCTCTGTGTATCTCTACTTTCTCCACCTGTCTATATCCATCCATCTATCTGTATCTCTTCTCTCTCCACCTTTCTGTGTCTGGCTCTATGTACCTGTATTTGTCTGTCTCACTGGATCTCTTCTGTCTTTGTACATGTCTGTCTCTGTCCCTCTCTACCTGCCTATTTTTCTCGCTGTTTGGCTCTCCTCTCTCTACCTGCCAATCTGTCTTGCTCTCTCTCTCTTTCTCTCTCTCTCACCTCATTATTTCTCTGTCTGTTCTCTTGTCTGTCTGTCTTTCCCTTCTCTCTCTCTCTACTTTAGTGTCTGTCTAGTCATGTGTCTTACTCTCTGTCTCACTTCAACAGACATTCTCTCCCATCGCTAACACTCACTCTGTCATTGTCCTTTTAGTTTTATATACAGTATGTCTGACTCTGTTCTATGTCATGTCCTCCTTTAAATATGTTGTCCTCCACATGTATATAATTTAAGAAGATAACCCGGACACTCACCCAGAGTAAGAGATGCTAATGAGGGAGGAGGAAATGGGAAGGAGAGGAGAGGAATGTTCTGGGGTTCAGGGTTAAGCTCCATTTTGCACGGAGAAAACATAATTCTAAAACCTGTTGAGTAGGCCATGTGATGGGTTCTCCATGCCCATTCAGGGAAGAAAGTTTTAGGCACTGGGTAGATACAACCTTCGACAGGGCGCCAATTTATTGCTGAGTACATACCCACTCACACAGACACACACTGTATATGGGCAATTTAGGGAATTTATTCACATTGAATCCATGTTTTTGTACTGTTGGAAGGACCCCAAAAACACGGAGGAAACCTACACAGACACAGGGAAAACATGGAAACAATCTGGATCCCCAGCACTAAGAGCGTACTGACAAAAAATGTAGAGAAACAGATGGACTACAAAATGTAATTTAGAACTACAGAGTTTATCTATATTGTAAGTGGAAAAACAATGTGCTGTACCTAATAAAATGGCCGGTGACTATATATATATATATATATATATATATATATATATATATATATATATATATATATATATATATATATATATATATATACTCCCACTGGCCATTTTATTAGGTACTCCTCCTTTATCCTCCTTTATCTCCAATCACTGTGTGTTTTTTCAGTTCCATGGATCATATAGATGAACTTTGTAGTTATGCAATTACAATCTGTTGTCAAGCTGTTTCTCTTTATACTTTGTTGATTTGCATTTGTATGTTCTCCGATGAGGACCCACACAGAAAAGATATTACCCCAGACGTGATGGTTGCCGGTGTATGGTACAAACAGAAGAGGGCCAGCTGGCACTGCATGAGCAGTCATAGCCTTGAGGAGGTGTTCCATCCTATCATGCTGAGCTCCCTCTCTGCCCTGTGATAAGCCTCTCCACCCCTCTGTCAAATTTGTTCCTCTTTTTGTGCCTAATCATAATTTAGCACCATTCAAACGAATATCTCTTGCCCACTGTAGCGTCCTCATTAATACACTGGCACTGACTTTGAAACGGCCCTCCGGCTGTGTGGGCTGCTCCATCGCCTCGGTCTGAGATGGACTTAGGTAGAACACAAAAAAGAAAGCAGAAGAGAAATGAACACGATTTACTGAGACACCACGGACTATCCTCCCTCACGAAGGGGGAGGGGTGTCAATCCAAAGCATTATCATGCACCACATCCTCCAACTGAAGATTAAAGAGCTCCATAAATAAAGAAACGAATTGACTTCTCCGACAGCGCTTTCCTTCTCATCTGTCCGAGCCTGTGAGATGCTGGAGAGACCAGTTGGTGTTGTGGAAAAAATTACTCAAAAGACTCCACACTCCCACGAAAATCCAGAAAATAGACTAGCACTTTCTGCCCCCCCTTTCACTCAGCTTTCCTTTGTGATATCAGAGGCTGGTGAGAGGAAAAAAATGCAGAGGAGTCAGAGGTCTACCTGTAACCAGAGGCGAAAAGCAACGCTCTCCGCCGAATTCTCACATGTGTGCTGCAGAGCCATGTCCTTTTTTATCTTTGAAACCTCCACCTTTTACAGAAGTCTATAAGCATATGTGTCTGTGGGTGGGTAAGAGGTTGTGTCAGAAAAAGAGAAGTAGAGAAGCAGAGAATTAAAAAGGGAGATCACACTTAGTATTATTGTTTATTATTTTGGGATTTCTTATTTATACAATGTCGAGACCTTAATATTTTTTGGGACGCTAAATACTTATAGTACATATCTATATTTTTAAAACTCTAGGGGTTCCAGGTAAGAATTCAGGTGGGGTTTCTATGTTCTCCATATCTGCATGGGTTTTCTCCCTGTTCTCTGGTTTCCTCCCACATATCAAAAACTGGGATTCAATGTTAATTGGCTGCGTTAAATTGTCTCTATTTAAACTCATCCTATATAGTATGTGCATCTGTGTGAGTAAAAATGTGCCCAGCGATTGATTGGCTCCCTGTCCTTAAAGTATTTGTCTAGTGCCCGAAACCCCAACCAAAGTAGAAGATTAAGTGGAAGATAATGAGATGCTCCAGTGTTTTTCTTTCAAGTCGTTAGCATGTTGTTCTCTAATTAAGACAGTGTTCTGCTTACCATTAGAGTGCAATGTCCTTCTGTTTATGCTTTAGTCTGCTTTCTGTTTGCTTATCCTAGCCTCCTTTACTGCTTTGAAAAATAGACTTTATCTGCGTATTTTTATCGGTTACTAGTTGTTATTTGTGGTCATCTGTGGGGCGTTTTGCAAAAATACTCATTATTTTAGTATTCCTTGTGTTTTTGGTACAATATCTGGTTCCTGCTACATTCTTTTGACTTTTTCTTTGACATTTCTTAATTTGTTAATTTGCTTCACATATAAGTGTCTCCAGCAATTTGTGGAGAAGACACCAGAAATGAGTATTATGGTTAGTTAATGCTACAGAGTATTTAAACAATTCAAGTTATCCGTGCCAAAGATAAAATAAATCTTCAAAGGCTGTTATTAGCAAAATTTACAAAAGCCAACATCCGTCATGGTATGAGATGCATTAGTGACCACAGCATGGAATGCCTGTAAGAAGTGTATATCAAAATTTCAAAGAAACAGATGCTGCAGCATAGTGAAATAATGCGTCCTATTTTAGAGATTGTTAGCAAGCTTTAGCAAGTCAACAGTGCACTGCGCAGCTTCATCACTGTCAAAAATATTTGTGCATGCTCATCAACATTCATATGGAAAAATATAAGTTGTAATCATAAATAGTTATTTGTACATGACTACACATATTCTCTATTATGCACGTAAAAATCGAAGTATTACAAGTACCGTTTCTCATATTTATGCACATGAATCTAAACCTGACAAAACTGGGTTTTTAGACAGAACACATCAAGCGTATAAACAATAGATTTCGACAAGTGTGTGTGTGTGTGTGTCGTCCACTGTTTTCAACTGGTGGATGGAGATGGTGGAGGAGAGGCATCAAGATGAGTGAAGGAGCAAATGCAAGCTCAGCTACATTCGATTTTTCTAATATTTGTTTGATTAAAACACATCAAGTTTTAGTTATCTGACATTGCCTTGTTAATATTTGCCAGGTCAAATGGCCGATATTTGACCTGACAAATTTTAATTAGGCCTTCACCCATCTTGCTTCCACTCCTGCTGTCACTATTCACCAGTCAAATTCACCAGTCAATCAAATTTTGCGAACTCCTCAGTAAGGAAAGTAGCTATCGGTGTCATAAAAGTCACTAAAGGTCAATAAATGATGTTATTCCCTAATTTGCATAGTCCATTTTCCTATGTAAAGGAATAATGTTGTGGGAGAGAAAAAGTGCTGAATATGTAAACTATAAATGAAATGTTTTTTTAGTTTAATTATAAGTTTCAAACCTAATATACACTAATTGTATAATGTATTGGTTTATTATCATGAGTATCCAAAAGTCTCCAATTTTCTCAGAAAAAGTTGCTAGATTTGGCACTAGTCATTAAATATAGACTGACACAGATCACTAAGATGGCAACACTGAAAACATCAGTGGTTCACACATGCACACTATGTCAAATCAACTCTTCATCCACTTGATGTGTTGTGGCTATTAAACAGGTGTCACATTTTAAAAAGTCAGGTCAGGTTTGTCAGGTTTGGATTCATAGGTGTGTAAATCCTAAAAGTTGTACTCATAATACAAACATGCATACATCATAGAAGTCTTATTCATAATATTACATAAATGCGTAAATCCTTATTGTCAAACATTTTAAGCTGTGTCCAAATACCTGTTTACGATTACAACTTAAATTTATATGTCTGAATGTTGATGAGCACACACAAGTATTTTTAACAGTGATCTTACACAATAGATTTAGGCCATGTATCTTTTCAAGAAGCATAAAATGTGAAGAGCACAAAAGGCATTTTCAGGTTTAAGTTAAAGTAATTATTTTATTTTATTATTTTATTAATTAAAAAATAAAGTAAATTATTTATAGAGCGCTTTTTACAACATTACATTGTCACAAAGTAGCTTTACAGTGTTATAAGTTATGAGGAAAAAACTCCCTGTTATGTTGTTTTTTTAGGAAGGAACCTTAAGAGGACCAAGGCCTCCTTGAGCGGCAGGGCAGTATCAACAATTTAGGACAGTCATGTACAGATTGTGTAGTGATCTGTGTCCATTTTCTATATGTACTGTTTCTTAAAGGGATGTGTTTTGGGCGTTATGTGCAATAAACCAATCAGCGTGTCACTTGTTAATACATTTGAAAGCCAGGTGAGGGCTGACTGGCGGATTGCTAATTCAGTGGCGCGGCAACATGGACTCATTGCCCTGGTCAATGAAGAGTGTGGATGAAGAACACAAAGTATAATGTAGACCAAAAAAATACAGTGAAACCGCTGTTTTGGTTGACAGGATATCATCAGGTTCTGTTTTATCGATTTTCTCCGCAAAATGCCAGTTGCCTCGGATTAAATCGTCATACTTACATGATGTAACTTGCAAGGTGAAATTGAAGTACACACCTTACGTTTAGCTTACTGGGACCAAAAAAAGTTTACAGAGCCAACAGCCCATCAAAGAAAAAAACTAGAAACACAATCAAGTTAAAGAAGGAAATTATTAAAACATACGAAAGCAACAATGAAATCGCTAAAATCATACGCATGTGGTCACATCAATGGTCAGAACAATTTATGTTTGGAACGGCAATATGAATGAATGTAAATTGAATGATTTTTATATTTAGATTTGGATTTGGTCATTTAACTGATGTGTATCCCATAACAGATACACAGTGGTAATATCATTAATGACCTGTAATATAACACCTAATCCTTGTGTATCTAGTGGAGAGCTTGAAAACACGGATGCTGTCCAAGGTTCTAGAGTGTGTTTAGAGTGAGGAGGAGGAATGCAATTTTTGAAGAGTAATAAAACGTGAACAGAAAGCAGTCTGCGGTTTTAGCTGGTGGGTGTGGCTGCAAGTTTCGTGTTTGTAGCTCAAGAAATTGACCAAGTTACGCTACTTTGAAAGTCCACTTTGAAAGATTTTTCCCATAGGAAATGAACTAAGCCAACTTCGAGGAGTAATCAGAAGTGAACTCTGCAATTTCATTTCATTGCAATTTCAACTGGTAAGGCTATGTCATCTCCGCCGCCAACAAATTTTGTTTTTGTAGCTCAAAAATTGGCCAGGTTACGGGAGTACAAAAATCACTGTAATGTGAAGTGATTTAGCTCAGATAAAAGGGAACAATTTCTTTATATTTCTTTAGCTGTATACAAGCAGTGGTCTCACCAATGAGCCGGGAGTTTCCGTCAAAAACCAAGTCAATAACAAAAGTGTAACACTAATGATTGTTATATATGGCAATCACACTAATTAACTGGATCTATATTAATTTAAATAGAAATATGTGCCACAAATTTTCATCGATTTTAGATTTTACTGATTGATTGATTTTACTGATTGACTGACTGGATTACAAGGAAACAGAGGTTCCACTGTACATAAAAAAATGTAATTAACACTTATCTAATTTTGTACTCATCTTTTATCTTGAAAACAAAATAGACAAAGAGAGCAATGGGTTAGATATGTGCGCCGCATTTTTTTTGCCATGGTAACCACCATTCGTGTACCCTTCTGTTTAAATTTGTGATGATGTTCGAAATTGTGAAACGCAAATATAACCAGAGTATTTAAAATGTGGAATCAGTTTCTCAGTTTATTAAAGTTATTGCTCTTAAATTCCCTTTGCATTCATATGTATGTTTAAAGTTTTTTTGGAGGCTGATTTTCATAATTAAATTAGTTTGGTTTGTGGTCTACAAAAGTGGGTTAAGGCCTGATGATCCAGGTTCGAATCTCAATCTGGGTGGTTCCCATGTTCTTTTTATAAATGTGTAGTTTGGGCCCCAATAGCATAATGCATTTTGATTTCCCCTCCCCCACTCAGACTGTTTTCAAGCTCAGTTTCTCCATTTTTCTGAGGATGTCTTGGGCCCCTCATTTGCGCTAAAGATGTCATGTTTTTAAGAAGGTCTCATGTAGCGTAACCCACTCTTTAGGTCTGTATATAGTTGTTTCAATTTGTTTGTTTCTCTCACCAAGATAGGAATATGCCAGAAATGTACCTGAACACATCTCATTTTAATATCGACAAACCTATCTGGTAGATATATTCAGGAGTAGAATTACAATTTAAATGATGCAGGCAAAAAGATTTGAAAATAGAATGTTGGCAGGATGTAAGATGCGTGTTGCGCAGGGTGTAGAATAGGACCCCTTGTCTAAAGAAGACATGGTTTAATATGTTCTCTAATGATCAGAACCATCACAGAGGTGGTATTAGGGTTGTGAATGATTCTCAGTACTGCAGTGATACTGACATGGTGGTGGTGTAGGAGTATGTGTTGTGTTGGTGGGTATTCAGTGGATCAGACCCAGCAGAGCTACTGGACAGAGAACAGTATACCAATTAAAACATACTGATGTCTCTTACTATTATCCACGAACCTAATAAGACCTGTAATAATGTGGCAATAATACCACAGTTAACAACCCTAATAAGTGTGGGGGTCCTGATCATCAGAGAACAAAGTAAAGAGGGCAGAGTATATAAACAGCGGATGTAGAGGAACAGATGGAATATAAAGTTTAATAGTAGAACTAAAAATTCGTCTATATGTTAAATGAGCTGAAGCTAATTAAATGGCTGGTAAGTGTGTGTTGTACTTATCAACCAGTAACACTGCTGTACAGTTGATGATGTGATCAGTCTTTATCGTGGCCTTCTGCTCCAAATATGGAGCTCCACTATGGAGATTGGTAATAGAACCTTGCCAAAAGGATAAAAACCCTTTTAGTGAGAGCCAGGTGCTGGAACTATCAGTTAGTTCTTGTCCCAATCTGGCTTAGAAAATGCTGGCACCACAGCACTGCGCAAGTGTATTCACTGTCCTTCACAGTAAAGACAAACATGCACCACATCTATTAACAAATCGGTAATAGTTGGGTGTCATTTTGTTTCATTCTATCAAAAAAAAGTGTGCCAATAAATTACAATTTATGCTTGCACTTTTATTCCACACTAGCCCATTTTTGGCCTCCTACTAATGGTATAATTATTAATTTACAAGTAATCTGTCATTTCATTTTTTTTTTGGAAAATAAAGACTTTATTTAACTAACTGAGAGGACAAAAATATAAAACACCAAACAAAACAACTTCCACATCACCGAAATGTAAGGTTCCTGTGCACAATAGTGCTAACCACAGTCTTCACCAGACATCTTGAGCTGCTTCTTGGTGATTGTAAAGATTAAATAAACCTATGGAGGGTCCAAAAGAGTAAGTATGTCAAATGTCATCCACGACAACAGTGTGGATTTGTTTAAGACACACACACACACACACACACACACAAGCACACACAGACTACCTTATTTATAAGATAGAATAAGGTATTGTGAGTTACAGGTTAAATGAATGCCCATCATGCAATGACAATTGCAATGACAATTGACAATCTCCAAATCTGCTCCCTTTACACCCTTGAAACTGGCAACAGTCTATTTTCATGCATTGTTTAAACAGCAAAAGCTGCTTGTGAATATAGTATCTACCCTGATAGGCATGGCATCTTCAAAATGTGTTAAGGTACATTTCTGGCGCGTTGCTATCTCAGCAACAGAAAACATGGGTGGATCATTGCATTTGTACAGCGAATGCATTTACAAACTCTACACTATACTGTGTGTTCTCCATAAACAGCAAAATCTAGAACCTCATGAAGCAGCACATTGATTCAGGGTAGCTGCACCAGTGAAATAGCAATCCGCTAGTCAGACCGCACCTTGCTCTTAAAGGGAAATGCAAGTGACAGTTTGTGTGAGAAATGAAAAAGAAAAGAAGTCTGATTTACCATCATGCATTAACCTTTCAACAGTTCTTCACCTTCCCATAGACAATCTTTCCCTTGACCATAATGTTTAGGTGGTAAAATTGAATTGCTATTCATTTTCCTTATTTTACTTCTCTTTCCTCTGGGGCCTGCAGTCAGATTAGACTGAAAATAATGGGAGGTGGTCTCAACAATAAAAGTATCATTAAAGGAAGTATGCTGAATAGCATCACCAAAAGCACCTTTATACTGAACTATAAAGATGCTTAGTCCAAATTTGATGTTACAATAAGAAAGCGTAACCATCAAGGCCATTCTGCCTTGGATCATTGGTAATGTAATGTGGGGATGTTTTTGGCACCCTCACAGCTACTTAAATCTAACTATCCATAATTAAAATATCATAGCTTACTGGAGTTCTGATGCTGACCATGTCTATCCCTCTAGGACCACAGTGTACCCATCTTCTAAAGACTGCTTTGGACATGACCCACGGCTTGCCCCATTGTCTATTTCCATCACATACGATATAAATGTGGTGTACTGTGGAACATCTGATTTAGTTTTTTTTGTTAGTCCCTGTTGGTTCTCTGTTCTCTGTTGGTTAGGACTATCACAGAATCTATCAGAAGATAAAATATAATTTAATAATATATGATTTGAGTGGTGGATTGTGCATTGTCAGTTCTGCAGTGACACTGATGCAGTGACACTGATGCGCTGATTTAGTGCAGCAGTGTTTGTTGTAGTTTCATTTAAACACCTCAGTGACAATGAGAATAATGCACCAACAAAATCACATGCACTGTGGTAATACTATTGGGGTCCTGACCAAAAGAACAGAGTAAAGGAGACTAACACAGTCTGTAATTGTAGAACTACAAAGTTCAACTTTATGGTAAGAAGAACTGATACCAAACTGGACCAAAAATGGGAGTGTCCACACTTTGAATTGGTTCCATATATATACAAATTATGATAAACCAGAATTGACTCTCTTAGACTGAGAATTCATTAAAGCCGGGTTTTTTTTTTCTGTAACATGGGCAAGCACTGAATGGATGTGTGAGCTGGTGAGTTCATCAAAACTGCAGTTTGAAGTGTCAAACCCAGGAGACGGACCGGGAGAACGGCAGGTGCACCAAACCCTAACATTATTCTCTTTCATCTTAGCATCTCATTCCAGATTTCGTCTTTGTACGGCTGAATGTTTATCTTCTGAATACAAGCTTAAATTGTGTAAAACCAGGACTTTGGGAATCACAGATGTCTTTATATTAATCTTATAAAGATATGTAATTAAATGCCACATTACTTATAATTTATAGTGCACGAATATGGAATGTGAGCATCGTAGTTTATGTTTAAAATTGTTTAAAAAATGGGGGCACAGGGATATAGTGGTTACCACGTCCGCCTTCAGTGCTGGGGATCCAGGTTTAAATCCCGATCTATGTGGAGAATTAATGTTCTTCCCATGTTTGTGTGACCATCACTCTGCAGGGCACAGTTAGTCTTTTTGACTTGCTGAAGGAAAGAGCGGGCAACGAGCGGTAAGTCACCAGCTAATGGTTAATGGTGAGGAAAGCCGTGCTCGCTCTCAATTGGTGTGAATGATGCAACTCCTGCTTCTACAGGCATTATAAACTGAACCCCCAACAAACAAGCAAAACAACAGTGCCAAAAAAATCTCCCT
Source organism: Corydoras maculifer (assembly GCA_019802435.1). Taxonomy (NCBI): domain Eukaryota; kingdom Metazoa; phylum Chordata; class Actinopteri; order Siluriformes; family Callichthyidae; genus Corydoras; species Corydoras maculifer. The sequence continues at coordinate 132,939 of JAFMOD010000097.1, forward strand.
GGTGTTGATGACTTTTAAAAATTAAAAGTTGTAGACGAAGGCTTGGTGATATAAACACAGGTTTTAGTTTTAGTAATGTTCCCAGCAGACTTCTTCTATGAAGAAGGTATTATTAAGTTACCACAGTTTTACCACTGATCCACCACCCACTCACCACTGTTTCACCAAAGATTACACCCACTTCCCACAGTTTTATTAATGAGCCATACCCACTCACCACAGTTTTACCAATGATGTACCACTTAAACACCACAGAGACACTGCTGGAATCTTGATGCTTAATCATCAATCTAGTAGATGCTTAATCATCTACTAGCATTGGGTGGGGGGAAGGTTCCCCTTGCCCATCTAGGGTAGAATGTTTTGGGCACCCACGACAAGGCGCCAATCCATCGCTGGGCATATACTCACTCATGCAGACATGCGCACTATTTAGAGGCAATTTAGAGCAATTGACTTCAAATCCATGATTTTGGACTGTGGGAGGACATGGAACATGGAAACATCACCCATATCAGGATTCGAACCTAGTTCCCCAGTGCTGAGAAGCAGAGGTGCTAATGCAATGAGAATCATGCACCAACCAAATAATGCCTGCTCTGTGATGGTTCTGTTGGGATTTTGATCATTAGAACAGAATGAATGGGACTGACAGTATGTACTAGAGTTCACATTCAGATAAGATAAAATAAGATAAGATAACATTGTTCCCTTCAGGAGGATTTACTTAAGGAAATTAAGAAACCAGTAGCAAAAGAAATAGAAATAGAGAAAAGATAGAAAAGTATATATAGTATATATTACAAAATGTATGATTTTTTTTAATCCTGCAGATAATTATGTTATTGCACCATAATACAGTTATTGCACATAGCATTGTCTGGTGTATGTTATTATTGTGGTGATCAGGTTTCTGCCCTATCTGTTTTCATCCTGTTACTTATCCTCCCCCCTTGAAAGAAGTACAGTTTTAGGGCATGAGGGACAAATAGTTTTTAAATCTGTCGATCCTGCATTTAGGAAGAAGCAACAGACAACAAGCAAAGTCCAGATTTACCATAAGTGGAACTGATACAATATCCATGGTGGTAGGATTGGCGCTTCGTATTGTTCATGTCGTCAGTTCCAATATTACCCAGACTTTCCCACATCCCATGCATAATAGGCACTTTAAAATAAGCATTACATATAAGATTGCTGTACATTATCCTATTAAATACATGCATACTAACTACACAAGCCCTTAATATGACTTTTAAAGGTCGATGGCATAACCCTGTTCATCTAATGTGAATCTGGCATGCATGTTTAAATATCGAGTGTTCCACATAAAAACATATGTGTGAGAAAAAGTCTGAAATATGGACCATAAGGTTGATAGTTCATGCCCCAGCACTACCAAGCTGTCACTGTTCGGCCCTTGTGCAGGATTCACAGTGGGATGTTTTTCCTGTTAAAAGGAGATTTTTGTGCTAATGTCAGAGAGTTTGGGCTCAGACCTTTATTTTAAAACTTCTTATTTTGTTAGCTTTTTTGTTAAGTTAATAACGTTTTGTTGATATCATTCCTCTGGTTGTTTCAGTGGATTATTACACACACAGTCTAATTTTTAAAATTGAAGTTACATTTTATAAGCCTTTTGTTTGCTCCCTTTGACCTGAGATTCATTGTATTTTAATTATTCATGCTTTAACCTTTATTATAAAATGGGTAGTTCCTGTCCTTAAATCTGATTGGCTGAGCCAATTTTTAAGCCAGGACATTATTGACAACCACGCACACCTCTGACCACTTCACATTCTTATCATTGCATCATTAAATCACTTGTCAATTATAATCAATTGTGGTGTTGTCCGCTAATATTTTATATGGATGATTAAGAACACCAATGTACATGAACTGAAGTGTTATAAAGCATTGTGAATATTTTATGAAGCTTTATGACTATGTTTATAATGCATTATTAATGCTGAAAACTAGTTTTTTGGTTTAAATTATCTTCAAGTGGAGACACAATGGCATAGTGGTTACCACATCTAATCAGGGTTTAAATCCCAACTTGGTGAAGTTTTCATGTTTTAATCATGTCAGTATGAGTTTCTTTTCATGTTCTATGGTTTCCTCCCACAGTCCGAAACAATAATTCAAGGTTAGCTGCTCTAAAATGCCCCTATATAGTGCCTAAATGAGTGAGTGTGCCCAGCGATGGATTGGCACCCTGTCCTGGTTATTTCTGCCCAGCGCAAGTTTTTGGGGCATGGGGAACCCCTGTGACTCTAGTAGAGGATTAAGCAGACGATAATAAAATGAAATAATAAAATACTTTAACCAGAGTCAGTATTATGATCGTAAATAACAAGGGGCTAAAACACATATCACACAATAGGTTTGCTCTTATTCACCACATTCACAGCATTAGTAAACGTGTCATCTTTGACGCTTGTACAAACCATGGCACTCTGGCACTTGAATGGTTGGGTAAACAGATGGTACTATCCATACTCCATGGCAAACCTCCAGTTCAGGCTGTTTATGAGCACATGGCATTCTCATTTTAGTGTATGATTTGTGTCCCATGACCCCTATGTTGATAGAAAATAATAAAATAAAATAAAAAAACATGTTCAGTGCTTAATTACAATTAAAGACAGTGTCTAAAAATTAGTAGAGCATTATATAATGGGTTATAATGTGTTATAAACTATGATTTTTACTAATGAGTAAACTAGTATGTATTAATAAGATGACTGGTAAACATTCAACAACAATCAAAAAGGAGATCTAATGGATTACTCTGTAGTGTCTCCTAGACAACAATGAAGCAAATAGAGATAAAGGAGATGTCCGCATAATTGTCCTGCAGCGTAAATATGTCTCCTGATATTAAGACTTCAGTTTCACATGTGTCTCCTTAGTAGAGATCTTTATTAGATCTCACATTGTCTCACATTTGGCAAAATAATTAACTTGTTTATTAAAGACGGAAGGCGACACCAAAGACAGGGTGCCAAGCCATCACTGGGTACCCACTCACACACTATATAGGGGCAATTTATGTAAGGGCAATTTACCTTGTTCATGAAAACCAGAGATGTTGCTCCGCTGATAAACGTGCACAGCCTTTATAAATTGGAACACCTCTTGCTGCAGGACGAAATATCGGGTGGAGCAGGTACACAACGGTACAGCAGGTAAACCAGCCAGCATCTGTATTTCAATGTCATTTTAATATAATCTGTAAATTAAGCCAGTCCCTCGTCTTGAAAATCATGTCTCTAGTCCTCATCAGTTCTCAACCTGTCCCACCTGTTTTGTGCCAAAACATGACAGACAATGTAGATGAATGAGGCAGAGGAAGACACCTTAGGTCTTCCAGGCATGTTTTTCAGCTGGGGTGCATGCCCCAGCCCATTTGTTTGGCATTTTCTCGGAAAACAAACCAGAGTGGGCGGATGAAGTAGAGGTGGAGGTGGAGCAAAAGATTTTGTGGGAGTGGCTAGCCAAGGCATGAAAGGGGAATGTGTTTCGGGTGTTGGAGGGGGTCAACCATTTGAGTGCAGGGAAAGATTGACTTTCTAGTTTTACAATTACAGGTTGAAGTCCATCTTTAGTGGACAACAGTACATAGTCATAGCACATAGATGCATTATTCTCATTCCAGCAGAGTCACTGCAGTGTTTGAATAAAACTACTAGCAGCACTGCTGCACTACAACCCACTCACCTCTTTTGTCTACAGAACTGACAATAAACAATACAATACCCTAATTTCACCAGTTCTGTGATGGTCCTTACCACCAGAGAACAGAAAACCAACATGGAACTAACAAGAACAAGAAAACAGATGAACTACAGAATGTAATTGTAAAACTACAACGGTCATTTGTAAGTGGAGAAAATATAACGGAGAAAAAAGGGGGTGTGTCCTGACTTTTTACTGGTATTTAATACAATATTTTAAATAATTTAAATAAGTTAATGTTCATGTTAACTTAATGGTGCTCTAAATCTCCAGGATATCAACCTTATTTCATTAAAATGTGTTACAAATAGCCACCAGCCCGAGTGAAAGGGCTTCGCATATACACGCAGAGTGGCGACAGCTTACCAAGTAAGGTAAAGTGGTTTTATTTAAAGAGGAAACGAACACACAGAGCCGACAATGCATAACATATAATAAATAAATGCTGGTCTGGAAAAAACAGGAAACAGGAATTATATAAGCAAAATGAAAAAACACACATGACCAGACCGTGACAAATAAGGCAATGCAGTTAATCAACTAAATGAGGAAACCAAACAAGGACTAATAGCTAATTAACTGAAATGAAAATGAAAGAAATGTGAGGAGTTGCCTGGCACTCCCAAAAAAATGACTTATACCTTTATTACAAGTAGAAGATGTGTGGAAACCATCCACCTTCCTGCATTATATTTCACTCTGAAACTCTATTGCACCATACAGTATTGATGTTATGATGTCTCATTACCAACACACACTGCTGCACTGCTACTAAACTATTCATAAAGCCCAGTTCTCCACATCCTGCATGTAAAGGTCCATTCTATGTTTCTGGCTTTTTTTGTTTTCCATGAAACAAAAGGTGCAACAACAACATAACCACCATAATGCATAGGAATTTGTGCCAAAGTAATAACACAGGCCATATAATTTCATAATGCAATATGATGTTTATTAGGACATAAGTTTTGGGTCATACACATCACAGTAGCTAGTGGCATTGCTACGTATTGTTTATGCTTATTACATCATAATTCTTCTTTAATAAGGGAGCGGTAGCTCAGTTAGGGCATTGGGTTATCAATCTGAAGGTTGGCGGTTCAAATCCCAGGTCCACTGAAGTTACCAATGTGGGTCCTTGAGCAAGACCCTTAACCCTCATTGACCCAGGGATGTTGTGATTAACCCTGTGCTCACCTTGTAAGTCGCTTTGGATAAAAGCGTCTGCCAAAATGACCAAATGTAAATGTAATTATTTGTTATTGTTATTGCAATCGTTGTTTAATTCGAGTCACCTGTGTTCTGTCATGTGCCTCCCTTTATTCTATTTTCCATCTCCTCAATTTCAGTTAGGGCTGTCTTCTGTGTTTGTGATTTGCCTTTCTAAGCATTATTAGACCCATTTCATGTAATTTATTTAATACATGTCTAACTGTTTACATCTGTCTCATTTGTTTTCAGTCACCTAAATACACCTAATTTCAGAACTGCAATGCCCATTGGGACAGTTATACTTGCAAACAACATGCAAAGCTTCAGAACTGCAGCTCTTGTGTGGTGTCTTGGTCTGCAGTGGTCAGTGTTTATTAGCTGTGGTTCAGGAACAGTGGTATTCCAGCAACATGGTCACCGGCAGCAAAAACCCTTTGACTATGGGGAGTGAAGCCTGATGCATGTGTTAGAATTTAACTAGTGTGTTTAAACTACATGTATTTAAAAAAAACTAGTGGAGCTTTATAAATGTCCTACCTTTTTACCTAATCCATCTTGAGGTGGCAGTGGGGAAAAAAATCCCTTGACCTCATAAAACATAAACATCAGAATGATTTTTCATTAATTTAGTAGATTTAGCAGACGCTTTTATCCAACGGGAATTACAAATGAGAACAACACAAGTCAGAAGTTATAAAGAAAAGCAGGTACATTGTAGAATTATCAAACCTGATCATTATCTGATCCTGTACACCCCCTTTTTTAAATTAATTAATTAATTAATTAATTTATTTTTCCCCTTCAACGGGTGTTTGTTAAAAAGATGTGTCTTCAGTATTTTCTTAAAAAAGCCAAGTGACTCTGCCTTCCGGACAGAGTTGGGAAGATCATTCCACCATTTTGCAGTGGTGAACGCCACGGAGTGTGGCATTGTAAACTGTAAACAGCTGCGCCAATCTTAGTGTATAAAAGAAAATAGGTTTGTGTGAGGCTGTTATTATGCTGTCAGGTTATTACAAGATGGACAGTTCAGGTCAGTTGGAAAACACTGACCAGCATGTGATGTTTGCTTGTTAGATTTTGAGCCATAACCCAGTTTTCTCTAAGTAACTGCTTGTTAATTATACATGATATGAAATGTCTCTTATACTTTCACTTACGCTGTTATAAGCACACTTTGTAAACATTTTAAAGTTGAAAAAAGAAAGTCTTGCAAAATAAAGAAAAGTTCTACAATAAAAAAATTACATTACAAGACTTTCTATAATTGCAAATGTTAATATGCATAAACACTTTATAAAACAGTATTGACACGCACCTTTTTTGTTTCATGGCTGGAGTGTGGAATCCTTCAAGGTGTGTTCAAGGTGATCTTACACCTTGCCAATAGTCTATTTTGAGAATCTTAAACTCCAACTAACAAAACAGAGATTCCATGGAAATATTTTACTTTACACCACAACACTTTTCCGAACTGGTCACCTTATCATTCATCCCCAAAATACTTTATCTCATGTACCTCATTTACATGCTACAAAGGTTTACATTTATATTGCTACTATTTACACATATTATACATAGTGTTTCTGCTACATTTCACATTACATATGCTTATGTGTTGCTATATTTATATTTTATATTATATATTTAGGGTGGCACAGTAACTTAGTGGTAAGTACGTTTGCCTCTCAGATCTGGGGATTCCCGGTTCAAATCCCAATTTGGGTTGAGTTTCCATGATCTCCCTGTGTCCGCTTAGGACTATCAATCTAAAGATTAGGGGTTCAAATCCCAGGTCCACTGAAATTACCAATGTGGGTCCTTGAGCAAGACCCCTAACCCTCATTGCTGCAGGGATATTGTAATTAACCCTGTGCTCAGTTTGGATAAAAGTGTCTGCTAAATACCAAATGTATAATGGATGGATGGATTATATATTTCATTCATTCATTCATTCATTATCTTCCGCTTTATCCTATCTTACGGTCGCGGTGGGGTTCCCCATACCCATCCGAGGGAGAACGTTTCGGGCGCTGGGCAGATACACCCAGGACAGGGCGCCAATCCATCGCTGGGCACACACTCACTCACACAGACACGCACGCATACACACTCTATAAGGGGCAATTTTGGAGAACTCAATTGACTTGTTTCATGTTTTTGGACAGTGGGAAGAAACCGGAGAACCTGGAGGAAACCCACGAAGACACGGGGAGAACATGGAAACTCCAACCAGATGGGGATTCGAACCGGGAATCCCTAGTGCTGAGTGGCGAACGTGCTAACCACTAAGCCACCGTGCCCAACCGGATTATATATTTATAGTTGTATATTCTATATATTTTGCACACCTATACTGTATTTATATTTTATATTCTTTTTTTAATTAAGTTTATAAAACAGGCTAAACAGGGTCCGTGATCCAAAATGTTATTTTTTTTGTCTCCTGTACCACATGTGATACAAATGATTATAAAGTTTCCTTGAATCCTTTAATTTTCACACATCGTTTATATACCTCCCAATGCTACATGTGAATATAGTACCTACCCTAATTGGCATGATCATTTTTTGCATATTGCTATCTTGGCAACTGACAACACAGGTGCACCACAGACCGAAAGCAATCTTGACAGATCATCAAAATAAACACATCAACACTGAACACTGAAAAGAGCTGAAGACTAATAAATATCACATACATATCTTATGTACTATATATATAATACAGTGGGGAAAACAAGTATTTCATACACTGCTGATTTTTCAGGTTTTCCCACTTGCAAAGCATGTAAAAGACTGTAATTTTTATCATTTTATCAGGTACTCTTCAACTGTGAGTGATGGAATCTAAAACAAAAATCCAGAAAAATACATTGTATGATTTTTAAATAATTAATTTCCATTTTATTGTGTAAAATAAGTATTTGATACACCAGAAAAAGAAACTTAATATTTGGTACAGAAACCTTTGTTTGCAATTACAGAGATCAGACGTTTCCTGTAGTTCTTGACAAGGTTTGCACACACTGCAGCAGTGATTTTGGCCCACTCCTCCATACAGATCTCCTCCAGAGCCTTCAGGTTTTGTGGTTGTCGCTGGGCCACACGGACTTTAAGCTTCCTCCAAAGATTTTCTATTGGATTCTGGCTAGGCCACTCCAGGACCTTAGGATGTTTCCTACGGAGCCACTCTTTAGTTGCCCTGGCTGTGTGTTTTGGGTCGTTATCATGCTTGAAGACCCAGCCACGACCCATCTTCAGTGCTCTTACTGAGGTTGTTGGCCAAAATCTCACGATACATGGCCCCATCCATCCTTCCCACAATACGGTGCAGTCGTCCTGTCCCCTTTGCAGAAAAGCATCCCCAAAGAATGATGTTTCCACTGCCATGCTTCACAGTTGGGATGGTGTACTTGGGGTTGTACTCATTATTCTTCTTCCTTCAAACATGACGACTGGAGTTTAAACCAAAAAGTTATACTTTTGTCTCATCAGACCACATGACCGGGCTTTGACATGCGTTGGCTTGAGAAAAGGCACCTTGCGTGCACTGCAGGATTTTAATCCTTGACGGCGTAGAGTGTAAATGATTGTTTTCTTTGAGACTGTGGTTCCAGCTCTATTCAGGTCATTGACCAGGTCCTGCCGTGTAGTTCTGGGCTCATTCCTCACCTTCCTCAAGATCATTGATGCTCCACGAGGTGAGATCTTGCATGGCGCCCCAGAACGAGGGAGATTTTCTGTTATTTTGCATTTCTTCCATTTTCTAATAATTGCACCAAAAGTTGTTGCCTTCTCACCAAGCTGCTTGCCTATTGTCCTGTAGCCCATCCCAGCCTTGTGCAGGTCTACAATTTTATCCCTGATGTCTTTACACAGCTCTCTGGTCTTGGGCATTGTGGAGATGCTGGAGTCTGACTGATTGAGTGTGTGGACAGGTCTCTTTTATACAGGTAACGAGTTCAAACAGGTGCAGTTAATACAGGTAATGAGTGGAGAACAGGAGGGCTTCTTAAAGAAGAAGTAACTTGTCTGTGAGAGCCAAAATTCTTACTGGTTGATAGATGATCATATACTTATTTCACACAATAAAATGGAAATTAATTATTTAAAAATCATACAATGTATTTTTCTGGATTTTTGTTTTAGATTCCATCACTCACAGTTGAAGAGTACCTATGATAAAAATTACAGTCTTTTACATGCTTTTCAAGTGGGAAAACCTGAAAAATCAGCAGTGTATCAAATACTTGTTCTCCCCACTGTATATATAACGCTATATTGTGTGTTCTCCATTCACTGTCACCCTTTGTCACTATGTTTAGCAAAATTTCAGACCATCTAGCAACAATTTCTGTTGTTATTTTGAGACTTATGAAGACACACATGTTCTTCAGTTTCTGTCCTCAGGCAGCAACAGGTTCTGCCGTGAATCCCATTCAACAACACTCTAGGTGCTCAGTCACAAAGCAGACACATCTCTCCACATCCACACAGCAATTGAACTACACATGCCCAAGGCTACCACTAATCCCAATCCCCTAATTACGAAGCAGGATGTAAATATAAATGTCTGTATGTAAAAAGCTAAACATATAACTAAGTATGTAAATATATATAATGGAATTTGGGTCTAGACAAAGCATTAAAGTCATTGTTATTTTATAAAATGACAGCGTATTTCAAAAGCAAGAAAAAAATAAACAGAAGAACTTTATTTAGAGCTCATATGTAGTTCTAACTTTTTTAGCATGTTTTTCTACTTCCTTTTTTTTTTTTTACTATTAACCAAATTAGGTGATGATGTCATTCTATTGATTTTAAGGGCAGCCAATAGCTACTTTTGTTATCAAGGAGTTGGCAACAGTGCTAGTTCATGACTTTTGCGCTTTTTGCTTCGTACTTTCTCAGTCATTACAATTTCAAGGACACACTGACATGCCCTAAATAGGGTTGCATGATTGCTGTACGCCTAAAATAGAGACTACGCTAAATTCCATCTGGTGCAAAATGATTTTAGGGGATCATAGAAATTTAGCACATCAAGTTTACATTAGTGGATTCTCTGCACAGAGTATAATGGAATCTGAAGATGCTCATAAAGATCTGTGCTGTTCTGCTCTTAGCCTTCATAAAATGTCTACTATATAATTCTTAAATCTCTGTGTAAACAGACTACCGCCTGTGGTTGTTTCGAGTGCTGTTCGATGTAAAAATTCCTTCTCTCACTAAGTCTGTGCATCTTTTTTTAGTGACAATTTCAACCAACATGCACTTCGATGGCTTGCTGGTTACTGGACTTTACACCTCCACTACAGTCCGGGCGGCTCCCATCCCTGCTCCTGTAACCTTCGGACTGGGTAAGTTTAAAAGATGGCTATGACATGAATGTCACTTATGTTAAAACTTACTATTTAAGATAGAGTTTCTGTCATGGTTTTGGGTAAAGAATGTGGTAAAGCCACTTTTTCAAACACAACTTGACCAGGCAGGGTGCCACCCACACAGACTGCAGTTTTGAGTACTGTCCCTTTTTCCACCACGGAGCCAGACTTTCATCTTGGGCTTCTGGGGCCCACCAACACATGTGTGTCATATGCCCTCTTCTGCCTGGCCCCATCATCAGTCGGGTGGGCCCGTGTCAGGGCGTGGATTTAATGAATACCGTGGAGCAGGTCTTTTACACATGCTGGCCCAGGTGAATCACCATTTCGTGTTGCCCCAAACACCAGGTTAATCAGCGTCCTTATTTCATGCCAAAACATGACCATCGACAGCGTGAACTCTCTTAACCCATGCACAGCTGAGCAGCAAGCAAGCAGAAAAAAAGGCAGGTGTTTGTCCTTTTTCTGCTCTGTGACTACGGTGAGCTGCGTGGCCAGAGTCTTGTTAAAACACCCCATCAAACCGCCGCACTGGGGGTGTAGAGCCGTGGTTGAGGTATTCTGCACCTCAAGATGGCAATAGACCTTCCCCATCACCCCTAATTTGAAACCTAGAACTGGCAAAAGAAATCCTCCACCAGCTCCTCAGCTGTCGTGCCCACAATCTGGTCCATAACAGCATAAGCATAGGCCACTTGGTGAAATAATCCATGGCTATGAGCACATAATGGTTCTCGGAATTGATCACAAGGAATAGACACAGCACATCCATTGCCACCCTCTTTATAGGTGCCTTAGACTGAATTGGCTGGAGTGGCACCCTCGCTGGAATTGATGGCCTCTTCTCCATGATACTTCGTGAGTCTTGAAAGTCTTGGAAACATCGAAGTGGCCGAACCCTGTAGCGCCAAGTACAGTCCTCAACACCATAGACCACAAAGCCTGCGGAACCACAGTCTGGATCACTCTGGTGCCCGGTGTTGGATCTTCCTACGCTCTGCAAAGTGTACCTTTATTGAGCTACTCCACTGAGACAGCACTGTTTTCTGTGGTTGACTCACTTAAATCTGCCAGAGCTAACTCTCAATCAACTGTCTTCATTCTGCTAGACCTTTCGGCAGCTTTTGATACAGTAAATCATCGATTCTACTGTCCACTCAAATAGAAATAGGCTTTTCTGATAAGATACTTGAATGGTTTCGATACTATCTAACAGGAAGGACCTTCAAAGTGTCATGAAATGGGGAGATCTCTAACTGTCACCAAGTACTCCATGGTGTTCCTCAGGGCTTTGTACTTGGTCCTCTCTTTTTTTCACTATACATGATATCACTGAGCACAGTTATTCAGGCGCATGGTTTCTTTTACCACTGCTATGCTGATGTCACTCACCTTCATTTTATCTTTAGCCCCTGATGACACCACAATCTCAAATTGGATATCCGCCTGCTTCACTGACATATCTGTTTGTATGAAGATCTGTCATCTCAAATTAAATTTAGCAAAAACAGAGCTTCTCATAATCTCATAATTTTCATAATCCCAGCTAAACTTCACCTGTGGCCCACGTGGAACCACAGCTTGCCAGTTTGGTCTGTAAGATGAACAGAATACCTCAATGGCCCACATGAGCTCCTTGTCCGAGGCTGTTTCACCTTACCAGTTTCTGCCGGCTGTAGTCCAAAGTGTTCTGTCAGCAGGTCCTTAAGATCGACTAGGTTGCCCCTAATATTAGGGGGAGCTCCACCAGCACCCTCATTGCCAATTCTTGCATAGCCAGGCTTAAGTGCGCTGCTGCCTCCCAGCTGCGAAGACTTTGTGGTCGGTGTTGCCATTGTAGCCCGGAAGTCGCGTTATCTTGACTGCCGGTCCAGCACTCTCCAGGGGTAGCAAGCTGGCTCCCTCTGCTTCAGGCTCCCACTTGTCCATCTTTTGCCTTCTGCCAAAGAGTTCTTGCTCAAGAAAATCTGGTGTTCTTTGGAGTCGATCAGCCACTTCTGACACCATTTGAGGCAAACAAGGGGAAATTACTTTTAGTTGGGTTGCCATTTTCACATGAAAATCTCTCTTTTTGCACACTCCAACAAAATATGGAAAATATTTCATGGAAAAATTGAAATACATGTCCATTCGGGCTGGAAAGACAAAACATTTACACATAATGGTGACCCCCACTCAAGTGGTCAACAAACACACAAGAAGAAATACAAACACAACAAATAACCCTCGCTACCCTCTCCCTAATAACCCCGCCCCCTGCTAATCCAGTGGCGGTTGCCACAATATTCTGTGATGGTACTGGCTGATAAAGAACAGAGAACCAACAGGGGACTACCAAAAAAAAAAAAAAAAAACATTTGGAGTACAGATTACTGTTGTAAAACTACAAAGTACATCTATTTGGAAAGTGAAGGAAATGAAGAAAGAAGGAGGCGTGTCATAACATGATCACCTTTTTAAATTCAGTATAGATAAGGCATCCTATGAATTATACTGAATGTCGAGTGAATTTGTGAAAGTGTGGGTCTAGTAGGAGGGAGAAGCTGAAGTGAAATAACCAGCCATGGCTGCTCAGCATGCATGTGTGTCCCCACTGACTGTGGTCTGGCATCTGTCTTTATATAATATTAATCAGAAGCATTATGGTCAAGTGGTAAATGAGATGGCAGTTCGTCATGGTTATTCGCTATTGGCTGGTTGATAAGGGGGTATGAATTGTCCCATCTGCCTAATGGTTTAAACTGCACCAGAATTCTAACGAGGAAGTGATCCAAAGGCCAAGTCACACTGTGCAAAATACTCGCTCAGGAACAATGAGCATGTAGGGAGAAGTGAAAAGTACAGGTACGGTACAGAAAGAAAGAAAAAAAAAGGATGGTGGAGAGAGAGGGTGAAAAAAAAGAGATGTGGGAATTACTCCTGAGACTATTTTCCCATGTAATGAATGGAAATACTGAATCTACAGGGACTCTGTAACCGTAGTGCTCGCTGCATGACTGAGTGTATGAATAATACAACATGCGCTTATTTACTACAGGCTGACAGCTACCTGTGACTACACACTGTATGTGTGTGTGTGTGTGTGTGTGTGTGTGTGTGTGTGTGTGTGTGTGTGTGTATTAAAGAGATAGAGCACTCATTGTCATTACATTGCATAATACAAGAGCGCACAAAGATTCTAAACATTACAGTCAAAAGCTATTGAAAGGTATTAAGTGTTACGTGACAATGTCTTATAAAAATGATCGAACACAAGGCATAAATACACTATTAATAATAATAAAAATAAAGGATCAGGGCAGCATAGTGGAGTGGTAGTTAGAAAGTCTGCCTTGTTCAGATCTCAATACAGGTGGAGTTTTTACGTTTCCCCATGTCTGTGTGGGTTGGGTTCTCCGGTTTCCTCCAACAGTTCAAAAACTTTAGGGTGAATCCAAACAGAAAGGGCAAATCCAAAGGGATAGTTAAATTTGATTAATTAAATAAGTTAGTTTTCTCTTCCTGCTACAAAGCAAAACATTTTCAGAAATGGTTGTCTGAATCATGCAGTCATGGATGTTCCAAATAGGTACTACTGAGGTACTACTGGATCTATCTGCTATTGGGCTATTAAGTTGATCTTCATTAATATATGTGACCTTTTCAGTAATTCTAGTTTTATTTTAGAACATGGTTATAGCTCATTAGTTATTTAAATTTAGTGGTAGTACCAAGAGATGGGTTTACTCTTAAAGTGGCACAGTGGTTAGCATGTCTGCCTCTCAATACTAGGAATCCAGGTTGAAATCCTGATCTGGGTGGAGTTTTCCATGTTCTCCCTATGTCTGTGGGGGTACCTCCAGGTTCACCTGTTTCCTCCCACAGTCCAAAAACATGGATTCAAGAGGAATTTCCTGCTCTAATTGCCTCTATATTGTGTGTTGGTAAGTGTGTGCTCAGCAATGTACTGGGTATCCTGTACTGGGTGTCCAATCTATCTGCCCAGCACCCAAAACCTTTTCCCCTTGATGGGCATGGGGAACTCTCTCGTGAGCCTAATAAAATACTAAGCACTAGATAATGAGATGAGACAATGTTAAAATGTCATTTAGTTGCTTCAAGGTATCTTTCAATTCCTTCATTATGTTTATACTCCAGACTAATTTATGCTTGTTGGTGTAATGTTTGTTGGGTGGGGTAATAATTATTTGATTGTAGATTGGTAATATCTAGACCCATTTGGGATGGTTTTCTAGCTCTTTCCAGTCTAGTGAGCAAAAGCAAACACTTCTGTGTCTTCAACCTCTCCATCAGAGTCGAAATTGTTGGATTTAATAAAAAGTAATTTATATAGATCTACTTTGTAATACAATTATGGTTATGACAAACCATAATTACAAGGCTTATACTAACTCTCTTAATTATGGGTGTGTTTTTGGCATCATGTGCAATAAATCAATGAGTCACTTGTCATTCCCTTTAAGAACCAGGTAAGGTCTGACTAGTGGATTGCTAGTTCAGCGGTGGACTCATACCTGGACTCAATGCTCAAAAGCTGGTCCATGAGGTTCTCTATTTTACTGTGAATATAGAACACAGTATAGTGTAGACTATGTATATGCAGTGATATATGAATATATATATATATATATATATATTCATTCATTATCTCCCGCTTTATCCTCTATTAGGGTCGCGGGGGGGGGGGTCCCCATGTTTAAACATGACTAGGAATAAAAACAGACAGGAGTTTATAGACAATAAATAAACTTTGCTCCCTATAAAAATATTTATTTATTCATTTATTACCTTCTGATTTATCCTCTACTAGATTCGCGAGTGTGTTCCCCATGCCCATCCAGGGAAGACCGTTTCGTGCACTGGGCAGATACACCCAGGACAGGGTGCCAATCTATTGCTGCGCACAAACTCACTAACACAGACACACACAAACACACTTTAAATAGGGCAGTTTGGAGCATTCAATTTACCTTGATCCATGTTTTTCGATTGTGGGAGAAACCTGGAAACCCACGCGGACACAGGGAGAACATGGAAACTTCACCCAGATTGGGATTTGAAAGTTACAACTATGAACAGGCTGCAAAAAACATGAAAATATTTTTTTTTAAATTAGGCTTTTCCTCAAAAGAAAAAATAACACATTAAAAAATTTTGCTTCCTTTGCTCTTGGGCCATTTTAGAAAAAGAAACTTGAACTTTAAATATCTCAAAAAATTTGTGCTCCCCATTTGTCCCCTGTTTGGGTCAAAATAATACAAATAAGAGCATAAGAAAACAAGAGCATGATTCAAAAAAACATCAACGAACCATTAATAAAGATGATAATAGACCATTGTAAAATGATCTCGCAGGCCGGATACTATTAAGATACATCAGTGGATGCGCTGGGAACATTATCAGTGATGTTACCTGAGATCCATGGGTAAAGCCCCTTTAACATCAGACACCCTCCTTCAGGCAACCCAGCCAGGGGTGATTAGACATCGACTTGTTTCCCAGCAGTGTGAGCCCATGTTTTGGAACTTTTGATTCAAATCTGTAGTTTACCAGTTCTGTGGTAAACTTGATAGCCTTCCTCTTAGTTGCGCCAGTGATACCAAAAAGGTTGTAGGTCTTACATAGGAAGCGGGTTGCAAAACCTTAACATCCCACATCTATTGGCATTCAGTGGGCATTCCAACCTCTCCTCCGGCATTTTTCCACCTGTTCCTGGTATTTGAGCCGCTTGCGCTCATTGGCCTCTTCTATGCAGCACTCCCAGGGGACTGTTAATTCCAATAGGAAGACTTTCTTGGCCAAGATAGATGTCAGCAACATGTCAGGTCTTAATGAGGTTGGTGTTACATACTCTGGGAACTTGAGCTGCCCGCCCAAGTCCACTCGCAATTCCCAATCTGCTGCTAATGACATTAAGCCTCCAAACAGCAAACCTCGTTTTCTGAAATCAACCTCATCAGTGCAATCTGGCATCAGGTGTGTGAATTTACCACGAATTAGAACATGAGTGCTCTGAAAATAAATAAAGGCTTAAAAAAGGCCCATGAACCAGTAGTTGGCGTAACCCACACCAATCACTGGTTACACGTAGTCTACACCAGGGGTTCTTAACAGGTCTCAATTTGGGACCCACATTTCCTCATTAAATCATGACTAGGGTGGCCAACCGTCTCGTAAAATACAGATTATATGTATTTTACAGTTTCACAAATATGTTATTTGGCAAATAAATATTGCGCCCAGTACTGAAACAATACTTGGCATTATTTATTTTGTATTTCCATAAATGTCCAATAAACATGGCAGGCAACATCAACACTAAATTTCACAATAATGATTAAAAGCTCTCCCCACTCCATTTCTACAAACCCTGGTGTAACACCAAATTCTTTGTCCAATGGATTCTGTTACCTTAGATGGCGCTGTAACACCATCCATCCATCCATTATCTTCCGCTTTATCCTATATTGTCTTGGGGGGTTCCTCATGCCCATCCAGGGGAGAATGTTTCGGGTGCTGGGCAGATACACCCAGGACAGGGTGCCAATCCATCTCTGGGCACACACTCACTCACACAGACACGCACGCATACACACTCTATATGGGGCAATTTGGAAAACTCAACTGACTTGATCCATGTTTTTGGACTGTGGGAGACTGTGCCGCCGCATTGTAACACATATTTTAAATATATATTTCCTAAAACCCTATTGTGTGTTTATATATATTTTTTATATATATTTTAAAAGAATACAGTGTTAAGTTATCATTATATAAATGTAATTATTAATGTGGTTTAACTGATTGGATGACCTGACTTTCTTTTAGTCATAAAACATTTTCAATTTAATAGTAGTTAATAGTAGTTAACAGATAGTTCTGCACTAGTTGTGCGAATCTCCACATTTACAATTTTTTTAACTGCACTTTATAAATAAATGTGTTCATTTGATAAGAAAGGTTTTTGGCTCTCAACTTACATCATGACACACAAAATAAGTCAAACCATCTATGCGGAGACACATTGGAGTCAGGCCTGTGGTGGTCGTGGTCCAGAGGATCTGTGGCTCTGGAATACAGTTTTGGTTCCTTAATAAAGCTGAAAGTAAAGCGTCACTTCAATTCAATTCTCAAGGGAAACTTAATGGGGACAATGAGACATGTCCACGTCTTGTGATCATAGCGATTAAACCTAAAGCAACCAGTGAAAACAGAGACGTAATTTTCGTGGAGAAAATTCATGATCACCAAATCCGGTGAATTTCGAAGTCAATGAAAACAGAGGTTCAGCTGTATTTCTTTTTTACAAGCGGTCTGTGACCCACCCAGAATGTGTCCGCAACCCACTTTTTGGATGCAACCCACCAGAAATATTGGTCAACACTATATTGTGTGTTCTCCATTCATAGTAAAATTGAGAGACTCATGGTCCAGTGCATTAAAGGGAACAGCAAGTGACACATTGATTACCATAGCTTTAAATTCTAAATTATTTTTAATCTCTAACCCCATTACGTTTTCATCTTCAGCACTTTAGCAATCATTCATTCTCATCACCAAGTACTTTCTCATCGTCTCTCGTTCTAATCACTCGCTTATAGCCATTACAGAATCTCTCCCTTTCTTTGCCTGTTTTGGCATGCCTTTTAATGCCCAGATTGAGCTTCTGTCTCAATCCCACAATGCACTGTGAAGCTAACAGTTGGCTTAGCATTTGCGTGTTCTTTAATTTTAACCAAAATGGCTGGTGCAAAACACATTCTGCAGATCTTCACACACACACACACACACACACACACACACACACACACACACACACACACACACACACACACACACACACAATTATGCAGAAATGAAGACACATACACAGATACATTCACACATACTTGCATAATTAATTAATGATGCTGTGTGTTCTCATTATCTCGCCTTTCCTCTCCATCTGTCCTCTCCATCACTTTGCTTAGCGCCCCACACTGCAGTCATTTTAATTTTCCTTCTAATGCTTTTTATCCACATCTTATGTGCTCCACAGAGATGATCAGCTATAATCAGTATAATCTGTATAATAAATCACTACAAATTTATTAAAAACATTCTATGATTTGCATTTTCAGAAAAAGTTCCCTTCAGTCAGGTCGCTAAAAGCTGCCAAACTGACTTATTTTTGTCGGAAGGTCCCCGTTTGGCAGGCGTAGCCTGTAGTGCAGCTGTTCTTATGATAAACAGAGAGAACTTCAGGTTGAGTATGATGAGATCCTGACTCATATCGCTGGTCACCCCAAAAGAACATAGACATTTAGACGATGGTGCAGTAAGGCAGAACTGAATTGTGACAGCTCTCACTATAGGAGAACAGCTAAAAAGAGAAAAGACAGAAGGTGCACAGATATGGGCAACCCTGAGATGTCATGGACCAACCCCATCATCATGGGAAGAAAGCGGCGCTATAAGAGACTTTTGGGAATTTGCTTTGTTGAACATCTGTATAGTACTGTGAAGCATATTAACAATTGTAAGCAAACATTATTTATTATACTTGTTTGCAGGGTTTAATTTAAAATGGTGCAGCAGCTGCACAAGTTTAGGAGTGAACAGGACATTTATTAAAGATTTAAGATGTTTCTTGAAAATGCATCACTGACTTCTTATCCACAAAACTTCCAGAGCACAACAGTGATGCCTTCTAAGTATTTTAATCCTTATGATGGATGAGTAACTAATCTCGTCTTATTATCTTCAGTTTAAAACTATACTGGGTTCTCAGGGGGTTCCCATGCCCATTTAACGGAGAATGTTTGGGGCGATGGGCAGATACACCCAGGACAGTGAGCTTATCCCTCACTGCTCACACACACACACACACACACACACACAAACACACTATATAGGGGTAATTAAATAGGGGCAATTTAGAGCAGCAAATTCACCTTGAATTCATGTTTTTAGACTGTGGGAGAAAACCAAAGAACCCAGGGAAAACCTATGCAGACATAATTCAAGATTTAAACCTCAGGATCTGACCACTATGCCACCATGCCACTCGGATGACAAACTCATCTCATTATATTATGTTCCTCTCCTAGTGTCGCTGGGGGGGCTGAGGGGCTGGGGGGGCTGAGGGGCTGGGGGGCAGGGGAGAATGTTTCGGTTTAGATACACCCAGGACGCACAGACATAAACACATATATACAGTGGGTTGCAAAAGTATTCATACCCCTTGAACTTTGCCATATTTTGTCACATTACAACCACAAACATAAATATATTTCACTGGAATTTAATGTGAAAGACCAACACAAAGTGGTATACAATTGTGAAGTGGAATGAAAGTTATACATGAATCAACAATTTTTTTACAAATAAAAAACTGAAAAGTGCGATGTGCAAAATTATTCAGCCCCCTTTTCCCTGAGTGCA